>JACEGR010001658.1:0-157694 GCA_014170235.1 Listronotus bonariensis | reverse complement strand
TCAGAATGCTTCTAAACTTCTAAAAAAATTAATTTAATTTATTATACCTACATAATTATTATTTTACGTTTTTATTTAAATGTAAATATATGCTTTCTAGCTTCCTAGTTATATTTGGTCAGAGGAATTTCAGCTAGATTTGATGCAAGAATATTTTAAAGCTTTTGATGAACTTCGGAACGAAGGTTGGTTTATTGGTGAAATGATATGGAATTTTGCGGATTTTAAAACAGACCAAGGTAAAAATATACCTATACACTAAGGGTGTACTCGAGCTGCTGGACGGCGATAAAATAATAATGAATTTTTAGAATTTGAGTTTGTTAAGTTGCATAGATAAATACGTTGCTAGTAACAGATTGTTGAGTTCCTAGATGGTAATAAACACAACGCCCCATGTAATAATATATCTAGTAAAGCGAATGTTTTATAAATGTTTTTTTGTGTTGCTTTATTTTGCATTAAAATCCACTTATTTTATTAAATAACGTACATATTTTTATTATGTATTATTCCAATTGTAGTCTTGGGTTTAATTAAGGAATTAAAAAAAAGGACTTGCTTACCAGAATTAGCCATTTGTAACTGTGTATTAGTCTTCGGTTTATTAAAGAATTAAAAAAAGGATTTTCTTACCAGAACTAACCATTTGTAATTCCCTAAAATTGTTTTAATTACCCTGTCGGGCGCCATACCTACCTGCTTTACGGCGCGGTGTCGAAATTTCTTTTAACATAATTTGACCCCAGGTACAAACACAATTTGGTGTCGAAAGCTTGTCCGCCGATTTTTACCTGACTGTAATAAGGTCATATAGTGGCGTATTTTCCACCGTTTTTGAAAAATTTAGATAATTTTGCAAAAGTTAGAATTTGTCTATAAAATTTTAATATACCTACGGTAAAAATACAAAAAAAAAACATTAGCTTTTAACACTTGATTTTTTTATGGGGAGGGTCCAACAAAAAAACAACTTTTCTCAGTATTATCTATAATCAGTTAAAAATATTATCAACAACAGTGAGGTCACGTCTGGGTTATGTCTAGGAACGCAACCATGACGCCGTCTAGAAACTCAACTATGTCCGTTTAGCAATTCAACAATCTTAATTTGTTTTATCTGAGTTTGTCTAGCAACTGGAGTACACCATACACTAAAACTTAGTTTAGGTTGTAAACATTCTTTTAGTATTTTTTCAAGAAACAAGAATTAGAATACAGGATTTTTCTAAAGTAACAGATTATTTCTTTGTTTTAAATTTTATAAACAAAAACAATTTCTATTTCACGTTAAACGTAAAATAGAAAAAAAAGTACAATTAAAAAATAGTTGCTATAAATTACAATAAATATAATTTACATCAAATACAATTTACAAAGAGCAGCAAGTTTTGTTATCCCTGAAACTACTAAAAATGTTTTTTGGCAATGGCTCTTGCTTTTTTACTTATAAATCTAACATTCGCCCCATAAGTATGTTAGAAAAATAAATAATAGTTTAAAAAACACGCTTTTATATGCAACCGAACTAAAAATTAGAAAATAATTTTTCATTACAAAGAGTTTGTCACTTTAGAGTAAAAAAGCGTGGGGTGCTTAATATATTAAATGTTATAATTATTCTATTTGCAAATATCTATGAGGGAAAAGTTATGAAAAAATAGTAAAATGCACCCCACGCTTTTTACTCTGAAGTGACAAACTCTTTGTAATGAAAAATTATTTTCTAATTTTTAGTTCGGTTGCATATAAAAGCGTGTTTTTTAGTTTTTTAAACTATTATTTATTTTTCATTTTTTAGTTCGATATATCAATTACCTAGCTTTTTAAAAATAAATGCTCCAGTTTATTCACTAAAAAATTCCTTCGCCATTTAGTCAAGTAGTATTAGGATCTGTAAAGGAATTTATTTATCCTGGCGGTCCTAATCAGGATAACGGGATACTGTTTTTAAATTATTGCATTGTCATCGGTCCTTGATACGTGTGCAAAGTTTCAAAGAAATTGAATCGCTGGAAGTTGGTAAAAATTAGGCTCAAAGATTCCGTTACATAGATAGATAGATAGACTAGATAGTTACAACCCAAGCTAATAAAAGCGTGTTAATAATTATAAAAAGTAAGTTATAATGTTAAAAACTGCGAGATTGTTAAAAAGTATGTTCTTAAAGATACAGTAATTATTTAAAAAATGTACTTTTGATTTATATAATTAATTGATATTTTAGACATACGAAGAGTTGGAGGTAACAAAAAAGGAATATTTACTAGAAACCGTCAACCAAAAGCTGCCGCTTTTCTCCTGAGAAAACGATATTGGGCATTAGCCAATAAACTAGATAATGCTACTCTTCCTAATGATATAAACCCATATGTCGTTGAAGGGGACTCGAAGAAAACAAGACACAATGAGCTATAAAAAAATGAGGAAATACCTTACTTAAAATAATTAAATTTTATCTCGTAACGACTAAATTATATATTAAAAAGTAATTTTTAATAAAAAGGTAATAATTACCTGCGATGTCTTGTGTTTAATTTTAAAGTTAATTTAAATTTAAATTTAAACTTCATTAGGATATACATATGCAGTGTGTCCAGTAACTCTACCAACCTACTTTAAAAAGTAATGCTTCGATAAAAAATTATAATAAAAAATAAACCATCCTTAAACAAACAAAAAAAAAAGCGAAAATATAATAAATAATAAGTTTTAAAATAAGGTCAGTAAATAACATAATAGATGTATATGTTAATAATATATAAAAGCTATTGTTTATTTAGTTATTATTATTTAGTATGTATGTACAGTTGTTATTAACCAACCTAATTTTAAAACCTTTATTATTATTTTTAGTAAGTATTTTTGTTTTTTGTTTTTAGTTTATTCATATTTTATGTCTATACCTACATATCATCTACAAGACGTAAATATGTGATTAATTTTAAAGAGTATAAAAATACAAAAAAGTGACTTTAAAACTGGAGATTTTCTCTCGATTTCTCCAGAATTTCACCATCAGCTTTTGACTTGGTTTTAATGGGACCACCTCGAAAGTGCACTTTTGAGAATAAAAGAACTTCTATACTTTATAAATTAAAGGGTATTCAAATTTAAAAAAATCGTTCCTTTTTATAATATTCTTTTATATAAATTAAATTATGTTCAAGTCATTTAAGAAACGTTTATACCTATCAAATGACATTTTTGACTTATATGAAAAACATAAATTTGCACAAATGTCGTTAGCAAGAGAATAACCGAAAATTTTAAACAAAAATGGTACGTCACTGCATTTTTCTAAAGAGGAAATATTTTTATAAATTTCCATTAAGTTTTGTAACAAATTGATCATAAATTATTTTTTAATTCATGTGCGGCTAAACACAAATCATTTTCTTGTTCTTATTAGCAAAAATAATTACTATTATAAATTAATTCCAAAATACGAGTATTAGCTACACAATTTTTAATTCTCGTTTTAAGGAAACCGTTTAAAAAATACACCTTGTTTGCCCATACAGTTTATTTAACAATTTTTAATGTTTGTTAAAGAAACTAATATGAAAATATACCGCATTATTTTCATATCGCGCCGAGTCAAATTTAATTAAATTTAGTTTTTTCGAACGAACAGAAACAAGGCTTTGAGGCTGGAAATTTAATTTGGTATATTGTTGTTGCTGACATGCCTTTTTGTAAATAATTGGTTTTTGTTCGCATTAGTGTTGGTTTTTTGATGAGACCACATAGTGAGATCATTTTTATTTAATTAAATTACTTATATCTTAACGATTAAAAAACCCGGTTAATTATTTTACCTCCGGTTAAAATAAACTAAATTATCGTTAAATAAAAATATATGTATGCACTATGAGTTTAAATATTGCGAAAATATATATTTTTATTTTTTTTATTTCACTAAAATAATAAAACTTATGTATTAATATGATGCATAATCCCTAAGTACTTTGTTAACACACACGTGCTTGTCAATGTAAAAGGTTTTGGGGTTGGACTGGGCAAACGCGTCACTTTTTTGTAGGACAAGTTAACCACAATGTTTTACATGCATGCATAAAAATGTAAGTGTTACAATCACAAAACCATAAGGCCCATTAACATGTTTTGGGTATCAGATTGGGCGGGTTTCGAAAATGTAACACTAACGATTTTTGGCACAATGTTTAAAAATTGCATAAAAAACATTGTGGTAAACATGTCCGACGAAAAAAATTACGAGTTTGTCTAAACCTACACCCGGAACATTTGACATTGACAGGCTGAGTTAAAGCGCCGCTTCCATATATGGCGGTATGAATATTTGTCGTATACTTGTCAAAAGGAACCCCACTAAAAGGTTTTAAATGTGTTATTATCATGAAGTCAATTTCATTGGTGGCCCAGGGACTATTGCTTTTTAAATCAAAGCCGGATAAACTAATGCCTCAGACACGATACTAAGCGTCAGTGTCAGCGGCCAGCGTTGAGCGGAAAATGTGAGAGCGCTGTATTTGATCTTTATGCGAGAGCAAAAGAACTTGTTTATTTACATCAGCTAAGAAGTAACCTGACTAAAAATTTCATTTTTAACTAAATTTGGGTGGCGCCACTTGCGATATCTTGCAGGCAATTAAAATAAATATTTTTTGACACTCTGTATTTAATTTCTGAATAAAAATTTAAACAAAACATTATTTGGCTTTTCTCCAGAATAAAGATTATCATTAATTAAAGATGTGCATTTAATAAATATTAAAAAAAACATTAATATATTATGAAGAGCTATTTCGCTCTTGTAATTTATTTATTGATTTGGTACTCTACAGAGATTAACTCTAAATGGGTAGAAGTACAATTATAAATACCAAACATATGCAAAACACCAGAGAAGAAAGTCAGGGAAAATGTCTAAAAAGTTCACAGATGCTTCTTAATGGCGTATAGGCTCATAGTTATAACATAATAAAAAATTTAAAGATTACTTCAAAATATATAAGTTAATAATAAATTCTTTAGATTTGAAATAATTATTTTCATTTCGGTTAAAAATTGTATTCTTCAAAAAATGTTACCTAAAGAAGGTATACGTAACATAAGTTGATTTTAGCCAGTCGTATTTGAGATATCTGGATTAAAAATAAACTTTCCTTATGGCTTTTTTCCAGAATAAATATTATCTTTAATTAAAGATAGGCATTTATTAAATATTAAAAGAAATTAAAACTTTTTATATATTATGAAGAGCTATTCTGCTCTTGTAATAATATACTATAAAGAAGGAATACGTAGCATAAGTTGACTTTAGCAGTCGTATTTAAAATATCTGGATTAAAAAAAAAAAAACTTTATGGCCGTGTTTAAGTTGTACAGGATGGTTCAGAATAAAATGCTGATCTTTTAGGGTGTAAATAGGTTATATTAGGCAAAGAAGTTCAAATATCCTAAAGGTCTTAACTTTTGAGAAACACAGTGGTAAAAAATAGCTTTACTTATACTGTTTTACCTTGTATCTGAAAAGTTAAGCCATTTATAATATAGGTTTATTTAAACTTTTCCTCTTTATAGATTGACCGAACTATTCACCTGGCCATACAGGAAATTATTTCTCTTTGACCACGTATCCGTACCTTTTTTAGGTTAAATATGTTCAAAAATAAGTCCGGTTAGTCCTGTTACACATGAGACGTACGAACGCCCTAAGCTCTACACCTGATGCATTGAAAGTAATGTAACCTTTTACATGCAGGCGCGACGCGTACGCGTTAAGCTGCGTCCAGACTTGCAACAATTCGCCAAACATCCGTCCAAACAAACCAACCTATTTGCGCGCTCCTTTGATGCAAAATACCGACAAGCACTGAATCACCGCGGAATCATTCCCCAAACCCTTGGAACGGCGTGAATTCCGACCACGCCCAATTCCGCGCTAAGTGGGACTATGTGGCGTTCTATTCGGCGCAGCGAATTGTTGCAAGTCTGGACGCAGCATTAGGTTACATTACTTTCAAGGCAAAACTTTTGTTAGGCTTAAGCCGGCTGTCCATGAGAGCGGTTTTCCGCTCACGGATGATAATTCAGCGTCGTGATTGGTTAGTGCAAATTTAAAATGCTTTTCCGCCAATCACAACGCTGAATTAGCATCCGCGAGCGGAAAACCGCTTTCATGTACAGCCGGCTTTGAGACCTACGGCGCGGCGTTCGTACGTCTCATATGTAACGGGACTAAGAATTTGTAGTATTTAAACGCTAAATACAGAGTGGCTCAAAAACGTTATTTCGTGTTAAATGCCCAAAAGATGAAGCCTTTACCGATAAAAAAGAGAATATTTTAGTTTTTTACCTCCTAAAATCCTTATTAGCCTGGTAATACACCTATTAATACAAAGTTTATTTATAAAAACTAAAAACATATTTTACTTTTTAGACTTTGTATCTCCGAAATCATTTTCTTTTCTACTAAAGGAGTTGTGTTAGGTCGTCATATTTTGGCCCCATAAATTTGTGGTAAAATTTCATCCGCGTTTTTCGGGACACCGTATGCAGTGTGGTCCAATAAGTATGCAACAAATGGAAAACTTTTTCATTTGAAATTTGTCGGAAAATTTTATTCTTAATAAAAGTTGGTGCATGGTCTAAAACTGGATTAGCAGTAGTTGGTTTTATTAAAAGTTTTATAGTCTTATAGGGTTGGTCACAAAAATTAAAAACTGCTTAAGAGTAAAGTACCCTTTTTCTAAAAATACAAAGAAATGTTAAATAAAAGAGTATTTAGAATTAAAATTTATGTCTAAAACCAAATCATGGCCTCCAATTTAGGTTTTTATTTATTTATTTTTTTATTTTAATTTATTTGTTCTACACTTTTATAAAAATATAAAACAAAAATTTTACAAGGTAAATAAGGAATTTTTATACGCATTTTATTATTTATAGTATATTTGCTTTAATAAAAAGCATATTTGTATAATTTTGGGGTCGTATTAAATATCCTTGCAACAAACTTAAAGTTAGCGGTTAGCCAAAAAAATATAAGGCAGTTTAATTTTACAAATTTGCTCCGATTTAATTAAATTTGTTTCAAAGTCAGTTGACTGAAACTGCTTTAAAGAAATATTAAATCAGAATAATAAAAATCTGTATCATACAGGGTTTATTCAAAATTTTCAAAAAATTTTAAAAATTTTAATAGGAGGCCATGACTTGGTATTTAGGCATACCTTTTGATTTTAAATAACCTTTTTATTTAACATTTTGTTGTGTTTTTAAAAATAAGTTTATTTTACTTTTAAGCGGTTTTTGCTTTTATATCAATTAACTTTTATTAAAACTAACTACTGGTAATACAGTTTCGGAACATGAACCAACTTTTATGATGACAAATTGCGAATAAAAAAGTTTTTATTTGTTGCATACTTAATGGACCACACTGTATAACCAAATTATTTGATAACTTATTATTTATGCATTTTTAAGTAAGCTATTATTTTTTTACTTAACTAATGTATTAGTTTAAAATTTTGAGTTTTATTTTTTTACAAATTGTAAAAAAAATTGAATTAAACAAAAAAAGTACTCAGTGTGTCTCTACATTGTCCCAGGAGTCACCCATTTCAATATATATTAAAGTATTTCCATAACATCCTGTATAAAAGGAAAAGAAGTAATGTAGTACAGAAAATGAAGGTAAAAAAAAGTAAAAAGTGGCAATTCTTTGATTCTGCATGGATTGACTCTTAGCAAAAAATATTCTCTACATTTTGTTCATAACACTAATATTTCTCAAGATATGTGAGATGGGAAATAACAATATTTCGACGGGAAAATGGACGGTTTATTAGTTTTTTCGCGAATAACTCTAAAATTATGCATTAAATCAAAAAACTGTGCAAAGCATGATTATAGGCTGTAAAAAGACAAACTTAATTATGTAATCATATTTTTTCTACAACCAATACGAACTGAGATGTTCATTTTTAGTTTTTTTCTACAAATGTAAAATTTGATGGATTAAAAGTCAAATATCGGGAAAATGCTGCATTTTTTGAGGAAAAATTATCATTTTTTTTTTTTAAAGTACATAATCAGACTTTTTTAAAGTCTCTATAATACAAATTAGGTAAGTTATAATAAAAATAAGGTAACTACTTTTTTCTACAGAAAAATCGATAAAAACAACCTCCTAACTAACCCCCAAATTAAAGCTGACTGTTACTCTTTCACAATTCTGTTTATACATGTAATAATAATACATTCAAGAAGTATAACAAATTTTAAATGCATAATTTTAAAAATACTTTGTAGATTATTATGCTTCAAAGTGCCCTATTCGCATTTTGCAAGGAATTTTTTTTTTTTAACGTCTTCATCATTTTTAATTATAGAAAGCTTTTTAACAGTTTTTTGTACAGCTTTTTAGAAAGCTACGAGGTTCTTAAAGTGAAATTCTTTAAGATCCCCTGGTTTTTAAATAGAATTAGTTTAAAGGGCTCGAAATAGGAACTTCTTCTTCGGAAATAGAGGTTTTAAAAGAATAAATCTTGCCAAATATTCACCGTACAGAAAATCTACACACAGAAAGAAATTTAAGTCATTAAAAAAGTTGCAATTTAAAACTCCATCATTTTTTTCTTATATCCAGTATTTTCGGAGTTAACTAGAAAAAAAGGGTGAAAAATATGAAATTGGGAAAAATCGTTTTTCACTTAAAGCTCAAGTTTTCCTGAAATTACGCATTTAAAATTGGTCAAATTTCTTGGACGTATTATAAGTGTATGTATAAAGAGAAATGCAAAAGGGTGAAGGTCAATTTTAGTTAGGGGGTAGTTGGGGGTTATCTTAAATGATCTTTTCGTAGAAAAAATAGATACTTTATTTTTACATGAAAAATAAATGCTTAATATGCAGCATTATCCCGTTTTTTGACTTTAAATCTAATAAATTTTACATTAAAGGAAAAAAGCTAATCATATACACGCCTTATCTTATTTTGTATTCGTCGTAAAAAGTTATAAAAATCAATTTTGTTTGTTTTTTTAAAATCAAAAATTTTGCTCTTTACAGTTTTTTAGCAAAATGCATAATTTTCGAGTTATTCGCAAAAACCCATTAAAAAGATTGATTTTGTTGTCCAAAAATTATAACTTCTAATCGCGAATAACTTAAAAGGTATTAGTTTTAGAAAACAAATATAGAGTACAAAAAATGCTTAGAATTATTTTTCCAATCGATCTCTGTTATTAAAATGTAATAAAAAAATCACCCCCTACGGGGGTAGCAACCACCCTCAGGTTTTGGCGCCCTTTGGTTCAATATAGATTTTGTACCTATTTCTTACCTTCGGTTAAAATTTCAAGTCGATCCATGCAGGACCAAAAAATTGCCAGGTGAAATGCTTCCTGTAATAATGGTATTATTATTAGTAAAAGGGATTACTTATGGTAAATAGAAATAGTTATACAGGGTGTTACAGAATGATGTTAAAAAATTTAATGGCAGATTCCACATCAGAAAATATGATAATAAGTTCATATAAAAATGGATCCGCAATTTTTTTGTTCTCAAGATACAGTACCAATATAAAATGACCTGTATTTTTTAGAATTGGGTAAAAAAATAAAACTCAAAATTTTAAACTAATACATTAGTTAAGTAAAAAAATAATAGCTTACTTAAAAATGCATAAATAATAAGTTATCAAATAATTTAGTTATACAGTGTGGTTCATTAAGTATGCAACAAATGACAAACTTTTTATTTGCAATTTGTCAATTTTATTTTTCATAAAAGTTAGTGCATGGTCTGAAACTGTATTAGCAGTAGTTAAATTTAATAAAAGTTAAATGATATACAGAGTAGGTCAAAAAAGCAAAAACCGCTTAGGAGTGAAGTACCCTTATTTTTAAAAATACAACAAAATGTTAAATAAAAATGTTATTTAGAATCAAAAGTTATGCCTAAATACCAAGTCATTCAAATTCAAATTAAAAAAAAATGAAAATTTTTAATTAACCCTGTATGATACAGATTTTTTATTATTCTGATTTATTATTTCTTTAAAGCACTTTGAACCAACTAACTTTTAAACAAACTTAATCAAATCTAAGCTAATTTGTAAAGCTGAACTGCATTCATATTATTTTTTAGCTAACCGCTAACTTCTAACTTTAAGTTTGTTGCAAGGATATTTAATAGAGCCCTAAAATTATACAAATATGCTTTTTATTAAGGCAAATACACTATAAATAATAACATGCGTATAAAAATTCCTTATTTACCTTGTAAAATTTTTATGAAAGTGTAGAACAGATTTATTAAGACTAAAAAATAAATAAATAAAAACTTAACTGGCTGGCCATATTTTGGTATTTAGGCATACTTCGTAATTTTAAATACCTTTTTTATTTAATATTTCTTTGTATTTTTAGAAATAAGAGTACTTTACTTTGAATAGTTTTAAATATTTTTGACATACCCTGTATACCATAAAACTTTTAATAAAACTAACTACTGCTAATACAGTTTCGGAACATGCACCAACTTTTATGAAAAATAATTTTTTTCTGACAAATTGCAAATAAAAAAGTTTGCCATTTGTTGCATACTTAATGGACCACACTGTATAATAGCAATTTCTATACGAAACTTGCAGCTTTTTTAGTCAAGTAAATCTAAAAAGCAAAACTTGATAATTTTAAATTGTTTTTTACTTAAAATATCAGAAAAGCCCTGAAAACAAATAAATAAGTTGGTAGTAGATTATTTGTTTTTCTTAACATTGACGGTATGACGTTATGGTCCTTAATCTGCGCCGAAACAACTTAGAAAGCTTTTGCATGATTATGTGCAAATTAATCATCTCACCGTCATACAGTCAACGTTAAGCAAAACAAATTCCCATATAATTATATAATTTTAAGGTTTTTCCGATATTTCAGATAAATTACAGTTAAAAATTATGAAAAATATTTTGCTTGTTGTTAGATTAACTTTGCTATAAATAATATCTTAATTAAAAATTAGGCCTAGTGTTGAAGCTGGCAATTTTACCTTCAATTTGAGCTATTACAAAATTACTTTACTCAAAATCAAGCCGAGTTATAAGTGAAAATTTGCATAAATGCCGTAATTTTTGCAATGTTTTTGCACTAACTTTGCCATATCTTCAATTCTAACAATCAGATAAATACCATAGAGACCAAGAAGCATTTTTCGGATTTTTACTACCTCGCGCAGTGGGTGAACGAACATGCGCACTTAAAAGCCGTGACAATATACAAACACCGGCACCCCGTACCCTTCGACCGCGGTCTGACCGTAACGCTCATTAGCTACTGTACTTTGAACAGAAAACCAGGATGCCGTCAACAAATTCTTTCCTATAATGCGGATAGTTTGTTTGACACCGGGTGCGTTTACCCTTAACTGGCTTGCGCACAAACCGGTTTTTTCGGACATGAAATGTAACTTTTGTTTCGCGCAGGTTATGACATTGGCAATTCATCGAGATCAGTGATCAATGCTTATTGAACGTCATTTGGTAGATTTTTTTATGGGACAAATTTTATTTTAAAAAATGTTTTCATCTCTTTTGGTTTAGGAGCTATACCCTTATAAATAATTAAATTGTTTATAACAAATTCCTGTCACTTTCGACACAAAAGTTTGAAATTTGAATTCAGCGGGTCAAAATCCATAGAAATACACTCTGAAACTCCGCGGCCACTGATCGGCCACGAAACAGCCCTGGTCCCCAGACTATTTTGAAAATAGCGTATGCCATAACTGCAACGGCCTCCTAAACGAATGATTTAATGTATTTATCCATACCAGGTGGTGCGTCGCCAAGCAGAACATAGCAAATCCCATTTAAATTTTAAATGGGTTGATTATTGGTTTTCTGAACAATTTACAGAAAAAATAAATGGAGAATCGAAGAGACTAATATGACAAACCCTCTTGTCAAGTTTAAAAAAAATTTAATAAGCGAATCTTAAGTTATTTAATTTAATGTCATTTGAAAATTACAAAAAATTCGGTCTAGGTAAAACTAAAGAGGCACCTGTACTAAGGTAAGTATCGTTAAATGGCAATATTTTTAGGTCACAATTGCCCGGTTAAAGTTGGGTTTATTACTTAGGACACTCCAAAATATACAGGGTGTACTATTTTTTTAAAACAATTCAGGTAAAACCGAAAGTCGGTAATGATTGTTATATATGCAAATGAATAACATTTTAATAGAGCAATAACCCCACAAAGATTTGTTAATATCGATGAGAAAGTAAAAAACACAGTCGAAAACTCATCTCGGAGCATACAGTATTTAAATAATTAAAAATCCAAGGTATGGTAAAAATTTTTTACAAAAAATATTACACTATAAAAAATGTTAAATGGTCAACTTTTATTTTTTACCTGTATTTGTTAAAAAACGTTTACCTATTTGTTTTTTTATTGATCTTTCGGAAAAAAGTGTCACAACTCAAAAACCAAAAACATATTTAAATTATGCATTTTTGAGTGTCACTTTTCTTCTAAATGAGCGATATTCTTAAAAAATTAAATGTTTTTCTAAGCTTACCCTTTTAATTTGGCCATTTTTAAATCTTTTTAGCATCCTTAATAATTAAATTTATAATGTTAATTATGACCAAATACTTCACCAAGTTTGCCTAGAGTCGCGTAGGCACGATAGCATCCATTAATATTCTGCAAATTACCAAGTAATAATCTCCGATAAAGTGACAAAATGTGATCAATCATGCTTCTAGAGACGATGTATGACGAGATCATAATCGTGTCCTGTAATTAAGCGATTGCAAATAATCGGTCATTATTCAAACCCATTAGCGCAACAATAGAGGGACGAATATACAAGTCTGTGCTGCTGAGAGTATATTGACGGGTATTTGTGCCTGCAAGACCAGCTTTCAATATAAATGGGGAATTTTAAAAACAAATTATTTCTACCGGGTTCTTAAGAATCGATTAGACATGCATTTCTTTAATATCCTTCCCTACTTTTACTTTTTTAAACGAGTTAATTTACAAAATTAAAACTTTAAGATATAAAATTGATGCATAAATACTATATTTTAGAGTAAAATTGACAAAAAAAATTAAGATGGCTGCTGGGCGCGATCCTGGGAAAAAATTAAATGGAAAGTGGGATATTGTGACAGTGTGAGTATTTTAAAAGTCCTGACGAGTAGAGCATAACCCTATGGTAGGGGAGCCAAAGAAAGGAATTTCTGAAGTAACTACAGTGCGTCAGAAAAATATACCGAAGGATACCTTGTATCTGATTATAAATACCTCCACCAAATATGAGCCCTGTATACAGGGGCGATCGTAAAAAACAAAAATATATTAGGGTAAGTTAATTACATGCTAAAGAGTGTATATTCCACTAATCTAACAATTTAAGAGTGACGTAAAGAAATCGGAGGGCTACAAAGTTGTAAAAAAAATGTGATTTTGACATGCTTGGGCGTGGCATTTTTATTTTTTTATTTTGAAGAAAATAGTTCAAAGATTACGACAAATATATAATTCAATACGATTTAAACGATTTCCACAAGACGCAATAATTAAAATGTTTTTTTGACATATTTAAAAGTCTATAGCCGCTTAACGCCCCGATGAAAAGGTATACATTATATAACCTTATTTTCTTCTCATCATCTAAGCTTTGCAACCCAATAGGTCTTTATGCCGCTCGAGTAACTGCAAATTTAGCATCTTGGGCTCCCTTACTACTAGAACATTAAGTCAATACCTTTACCTACTACAAAATGGCAGTCCTTTCAAAATTATATAAAAACCTGATTTGGAAGACCATATTTTTAAAACTAATAATGTTAGATGTAATAAACCGGTATTTTGTTAAAGCATCGGAGTATTAGATTTATTAAAATAAAACTTATTATTGATAAATAATATGGAAGGAAAAGATTTTCCGCATATTGTTTGCGTCTTGTTCATTTTTGGTTGAAATGGAAATGCCTCAGAGTTAAAAAAAAATTATAAAGAACTCTATACATTTTTAAATTTTTAAATATCTACACAATTTTAACTTATACTGTTAAGCTGAATTTATAGATTGACGTTTCTGTTCCCATTTACCGTTTGACGCTTTCAGTTAGCAGATGAAATAACAACTTTTTATTTGTCAATTTATATTTCCTGTTTACCGTTTCCAAATACCATATTAGAAACCGAAACGTCAAACGGCTATCGGTAAAGAAGACGTCAAATTCAGCTTTACATAAAAAAATCCCCTACTTGATTTTAAAAGTAATTTTTAATATTGCATCTAAATAATCATATTAGGACGAGTAAATTAAAGAAACTTAATATTAAAAAAATACGATTGCAAGGTTTTCGTTCCTAGTATAAAAGATAAAAATAAAAGAAGTTGACAAAATAAAAAATGAAAAACTCTTAAAAATTTTCATTCTTAGGAAAATACCGCATAAATCTGGTTATGTTTTGTCTAATAAGTTTGTTAATACTCGATATGCACATAAATTCACTACGGAGAAAAAAATGTCAATATAAAATTGTAATTTCGTAAGCATCTCTCTATTACACTCTCTCGCCAAATGAGAATAATTTTTCAAGATATTAGATTAATTATACGTTTTTGCTGTTATTTGTTACCATATTACTGTCAAGGCCACGTTAATGCCACGTATCTAGACACGAAGTAGCGTGTAAAGCCAAGTTCAAGCAAAAGAACTAGTGTAATATTACACAAACCACTACTTGGTGTCACATTTGACCGCCTGATAACGAAAAACCAATTAAATTTGATTAAACTAAAATACATGAAACTACGTGTGCCTATTTATATTCATAAGGACAATTGGAAGACCAAATTTCATAAAGCTAGCTTAAAGGGTTATAAAGATATAAAGGTCCAAAAGTCGTCAATTTTCCCCTTACTTACTGAATGACTGATATATAGATCAAAAACCTACCTCACTTCCAGATGACCTACAAAGTTAAAATTTTGGATTCCAGCTCGATAATTGTGTGTTATCGTAGGAAAAAATCTTAACATAAAAAAAGTTAAAACATAAGGGTGGTAAGGGGGTCTTCATACAACAAAAGTAGTTTTTAAACCGTTACAAATGGATATTTGAAATCAATGGATTGTATATAATTTGTGTTACCCTGTATACTAGCATTCTCAATTTCAGTAGAATATATTGAGAGCTTTAGATTTAAGAAGGGATGGACCGGACTGTAGGGTAGATTGGATTAGATTAGGAGGGGGAGCCGCGAGCCGGCAACTTAATATGGTTTAATAACCTTTTCTTTGTTATTTTTGCCTTTTCGTATTCTTTAAGTTTTGAAATAAATTTTTATAATGCTTATGTTCTAATACTAATTAAATAGCCAGGAGTATGGGATTCACGCGCAACAATGTTTTTTCATCAGCTTTATTAAAATTTTTCAGCGATATTTCCTTAAGTAGCGTTAACTCATGACCCAGACATAGAATTTTATCGGTGTATTTTTGTGTTCTGAACACCACTCCGTATAAAATTTTATTACAACATCCACCACTCCAATGCCGAATTAGGACCACCTGATGCCCTAAGCAGTCCTCTCCTGTGGTGCCCCCTAGACATGAAATTTTTGACTACCAAATAAAAAGTTCCTTACCTTTCTAAAACACAACAGTAATTATATTACCTAACCAAAACTCACCTTACCACACAAAAATAACAGCTAAAATTATTTATCGTCAATTTAAGTATTTTTTCGGGAATTTACTCTGGGAATTCTTTACGTTTTTTTTCAGCGTTCATGGTGCATATGCAGTACTTAAGATAATTGGAATTTTATAGAATAAACTATATTTAGTCAACTTTTTCTTTAAAACAGCATAATAAGTTCCAACTATTTCTTTTTTTTCAACTTTCATGAAATTAAATACAACCAAAGCAACTGGTAGAATCCCTTATTCCTTATTAAGCATTTAAAATATTAAGAAAATATATTAAAAATTGTTCTTAAATTAAATATTTTAGGGGTGATACTGCTTTTGTTTATTTTTCTTAGATAGATTTTTGTCTGTACCAGGTCCCGGCACGGCTCTCGAAGGCCCTGAATAAGCAATGATTCAATAAAGAAGTAGTGTAGAGTTAAACATTAACGCAGCGTTTTTTAATCTTTTACCATATGCGACTTAAAATTCAATAAGTACACCGGCACACAAAAAAAGTTTTTTGTTCACCGGACGTGACCTATTTACGGGCAGGTTTTGTGACCCGCTGACGGTACACCCTTCAATTTAGAGTAAATTGAACTGACTTAAAATTTGGATCCAGCGGGTCAACAAAAATGCCTGAGATAGATCGCGACCGATGCCGGTGTAAAGAAAACATTTTTTCTGTGCCAGAGTTATTTTTATTGCGCCCCTTTTTCTTTACAAAACAATATGTGTATTATACTAGACTGGCCCAAAAAAAACTTTCCTTTTTTTTAAATATACCCAAAATATTGTTCAAGTTGCAAAAAATTATTGTAAATGTTTGATATTATTATTATTAAGAGGTGTATTTTCGCGGCTAACGTTTTTTTAACAACAATCTTTTTTAACACGCTTTTATTAACTTGGGTTGTAACTATCTATCTATCTATCTATCTATGTAACGGAATCTTTGAGCCTAATTTTAACCAACTTCCAGCTATTCGATTTCTTTGAAACTTTGCACACGTGTCAAGGACCGATGAAGATGCAATAATTTAAAAACAGTATCCCGTTATCTTTTTTGAATCGCCAGGAAAAAAATTCCATTATATTATAAAAACAACACCTAGGACGCCATCTGTTGGCAACATTTCAAACTTTGCTATTAAATGAAGAAGAAATTTTTTAGTTTTTACACAATTTGGTTAGTTGCACCATGAGTATTTAATTTTTATGAAAAATAAAAATATAGGGTTAGTTGCACCATTAGTTCAAGGATTAAATAATAAAAATTACATTATGTGTAATGTATACATAATACATAATGTGCAATTAATAAAAATTAACATTCTTTTTTGGATCGCCAGGAAAAAAATTTTTCCTTTATATTATAAAAATATAAAAACAACACCTAGGTTGCCACCTGTTGGCAACATTTCAAACTTTGCTATTAAATGAAGAAGAAATTTTTAGTGGGTTGCAATATATTGGCAACGGTCCAAACATTGCCTGGATTGCCATCTGTTGGCAAAATTTCAAACTTTGCTACTTAATGAAGAAGAAATTTTTTAGTGAGTTGCAATCTGTTGGAAAAAATTTTAAAATTTGCCACTCTTGTTCATTAAAAAATTTTTCGCCATTTTGTCAAGAGTAGCAGAAACTAAAAAATGAAAAATAATTAATAGTTTAAAAAACTAAAAAACACGCTTTTATATGCAACCGAACTAAAAATTAGAAAATAATTTTTCATTAAAAAAATATTGTCATTTCATAGTAAAAAGCGTGGGGTGATAAATATATTAAATGTTATAATTATTATATTTGCAAATATCTATGATGGAAAAGTTATGAAAAAATAGTAAAATGCACCCCACGCTTTTTACTATGAAATGACAATATTTTTTTAATGAAAAATTATTTTCTAATTTTTAGTTCGGTTGCATATAAAAGCGTGTTTTTTAGTTTTTTAAACTATTAATTATTTTTATGAAAAACTCGCCAATTTTTAATCTGAAAAATTTTACCAATACACATCCTTAAAGAAAATTAAATTCCCTACAAAAAAATACTTTGTAAATTGTATTGTAATAAGCCGTTTTCCATATAATCGGGTTTTGAACATTGAAGTATTTTTAAATTTTGATTTTTCTTTTGATTTTGGTTTCTACTAAAAATATCAATATTTAAGTAAATCCAATAAACATTTTTATAGGAATTTTAATGCGCTTAAAAAGCTCTTTTAACATATCTCAATAAATTTAAGATTTAACTTCAACGTTGAATAATATTTGTAAATTTATTGAGAAATTTTAAGTACATTTTTTTGTAGCGCTTCCGTTTTTTTATATGTATTTTATTTAAATATTGATATTTGTTGTAGTAACCAAAAAAAAAAACTAAAGTAAAAAAATGAATCTTCACATCCCGAATTTACGAAGATAGCTCTTTTGAAAGAAATTTAATGTAATCTTCTCTAAGAATATGTTTAAGCAAAATTTTTCAAATAAAAAGTTAGCGAGTATTGCATCAAAAAAGATTGGTTAAGGCTTGAGGCTGCCTCCACAATATTTTTTGTCAACTTGAACAATAGTTTTTTGGCCCAGACTAGTGTGGAGTCACTAGTAATTATTGCGTTATCTACTATATTAATGTTAATGTGTAATGTTGTAAGTGTTCTTTTTTTATATGCTCGCGTCCCCCATTAATATTGACATGCCCCCATAAGGGGCGTGCCCAACAGGATGAGAAATGCTGTATTAACGTATTTATCATCCTGCCACAAAATGACGTAAAAATAAGCAATTTAACAAAAAAAAAAGTAGTTTTAGGCTTACTAATCAAAGGATAATAAAAAATAAAAATATGACATAATGGTTGCATTGCAACTCTTTTTGGCGGTTTAAATATAAAAATATTTTTTGCCCAGGCTAAAATAAAACATGCTGGATAACCGTATTTTCAAATGACGGCTCTGGATTTTCGTAAAGCCAACCCAAAATAACTACATTATGCAGTACATTGTTTATTCCTTCCAGCTGATTAAGCATTGACTAAACCAATATCATGAAAGCCTTACCGAAATCTTTTATAGCTCTCTTTGGTTTCGTATGAATCTTAAAGAGGCCCGCTTTATTCAAAATAAAGTAGCAATCTGGGCTTTCCTTAAACAGAATAAAAAGGAAGTTTTGTTGAGTGGCAAAACGAGCATAAAAAATCGAAGCACGTAATATGATTTCCTATCCTTTTTAAAAACATTTTATAAAATAATATTGACGAGGGTTATTGAAAAAAAACGTTAAAAAATAGTACATTTTAAAAAGTGAAATTATCCTATAATATTTTTGAAAAATTGTATTTAGTATTTAATTATTTTTAAAAAACAAAATTATATATACAGGGTGTCCCAACTTTACATATACACGAAATAACTTTTTCCCAGTACAAGATACAAAAATAAACTTAAAATGTTTTTTTATTCGAATACACACTTTTAACTTACAGTGCTAGTTAATATATAAGTTGGATCTAAAACAAAATTTTTATTGTAAAGTAGGTTTTTTAAATGGGACACCCTGTATATTAAAAAAAAATTACTTTGTAATTAATTCTACATCAGAAATGTTTAATATACCATACGTCAATAATTATTGCTGGTTCTTGAAATATCATCAGTGTGTTGATATACTCATTAAAAATCAATAGTTAAAAAGGGAAAAAATATTAAGGTTCTTATTATAATTTTTTAATAAGTCTGTCACTACCAGAGTGGCAAATCATATAATCAAATGTAATTAATAACCTTAAATTTTATTGTACTTAATATATGTCCAGTAGAAGATCTACTCTTAATTTTAGTTTTTCATTTTCTAAGATAATAATATAGATAATAAACATTAATATATTAAAGACATTAACAAAAAAAAACTTTTTTTTCCTTAATATAACAGCCTGACTTTAAATCAATCCAGAAAACAATACATTTCGGACTTATCCTAGCAAACATGGTATGACGTATTATAGTCGGTCGCTATCCGGCAGCAGCGGATAGGTTCTTAATCGTAAACGCGCTAGCTAAGCGCCTGCTAAGCTTATCCACTGCCACGACTATCGTTTAATAATGTCCTTGTAGCTAGTCCTTAATTATTTGAATCCCACCGGTAAAAACTATTTATCGCTTCTGAGAGCCGTTCGTTGCTGTAAACCCGCCATAATCTATCTATACTATCAGATGTCAAATTATCACTTGTTTTGATTAGTAAGGTTGGATCGTGTCAGCCAGAAAATAATTAAAAGTAGCATTTTTCAGTTTTCCTTTTGACTTTACATATTTTCAGTGTTTAGTAAGTTTTCAGTAAATGTGAATGTATTGCATTTGATATGGAGGAGCAGAGATGTAAAAAAGCTAGCATAAATTAGACCAGTTTTTTCTCAGCAAATGAAGAATACTCTAGATTCTCGAGGACTGCTTTGCCCAAAAAATAAGTATATTCATCACAGAGATTACTAGTTTAAATCATTCTTGTAGCTTAAGTTACCCTTCAACACTATAAAAAAACATATGAAGGGCCTGCTGTGCATCCCAAAAGGCTTCATTTTGATATGTCTTTCATAGCTTTTCTGTATGATTAAGTGGGACCTTAGTTATGCACCCTGTATAATGCCCTCTATATTTTATAGGACTGCGGTGTGAATGTCCCCATAACGGAACGACCACGCCTCGCCAGGCGTACAAGAGTCGTTTTCCCGCCTAAAGGACGCTAAAAACTTCTTAATCGTAAGCACCTGGCCAGCGGTATACTAGCGGGTCACCGCCACTATAGCGAATAAATGACGGATATTCGCCAGGCGGCCGACTAACGCCCAAGCGTTGATGGTCATACTGCAATACGCGACGCCTCCTGCGTCGCTGTCGCTAGTGCGCTCCCTTGAAGGCGGCTTCGAGCCGTCGCGCGTCGGTGTTCCTCCAACGCTGTGTTGGTTGGGATGTTTATATAACCTTTTATATACATATACTAAGCTCAGCAATAAGCTCCTAAATTTTTTA
Source organism: Listronotus bonariensis (assembly GCA_014170235.1). Lineage (NCBI taxonomy): Eukaryota > Metazoa > Arthropoda > Insecta > Coleoptera > Curculionidae > Listronotus > Listronotus bonariensis. Next base: position 136,944 of record JACEGR010001658.1, on the reverse strand, counting down.
CTCCATCTAGGAAACACCCTGTAAATATGCATTTTAATTTCAAAGCCAAAGTAAATACCTGGTTAAACTTTGTACCCCTCTTATTTATTTATTTACCTATTTTTTTCTCTCAAGCATTTTTTTCCTTAATATTATGCAGACTTCATATCCAGATTTCTTGCTTATTATGTGCCGGTTAGCTAGACAGGTAAATGGTAAATCATGGCAAAGCTTATGATAATGTGACGTGGGCCTAATGTCGTAAAGTAGCTCCTGGCCCTGACAGCAGGAAAGTAGGCGGATGCTGCTTGTCAGCTGCATGCAGGTTGTTGTTATCTGTAAAGGACGTGCATTGCATTCCGATTTTGTGTTATGCTCCCAAAACAACTGTACATTTGTCCTAAAAAGTGTATTATAGCTATATTCCATTGTAAAAGAGGTTATTGTTAATTTGTTTTATTTTTGGCGTAAAAAAACACTTTATTAAGTTAATACAGTGTGTTAACGCAAGTTGGTGTTATATAAAACTTTAGTAATAATTTTACAAAAAAAGTTAATTTAGTCTAACAATTTTTGCATGGTTCAAATCCTAAAATAAAATCATCAGATATCAAATTATTTTACTCATATACAAGATCGGGGCAAAAACGTAATTTTTGCTAATATCGAATATTATTATAAAGAAACAATGTTTAGAACAAAACATTTCTTTTAATTATGCGATTTTGCTTATTTAAAAGAAAAACCTTTTTTTGTGCGATAATGGCAAAAACTTAAGTTTGTACATTAGAGCATTGTACCGGGTGTCAAGTTAAAAATTTACACGCCCTTAACTTTTTATTTTATATCGTACAAAATAAATAATTATTTTAACTTGGGTTAATTTTAAATTTTTAAAATCAGTAATTAGATTTTTAATATCTCCTAATATAAACAGGGTAAAAAAAAGTAATAATTTTTAAATGGAACACCCCATATTTTATTTTACAATTAAAAGAATCTTTTACAGAGCTTTAAGAAATAACATATTTAATATATCTATTTTTATTAGTTTCGAAAATATGGTCATCCAAATCTAAAGAATAAGTGTAAAGTAAATTTCAATTATGTAGGAATAATTTTATTTATGGCCATTTTTCCAAAACCATTAGAATAGACCCATAAAATATAGTATTTTTCTAACGCTTTAGAATTATTTTTAAATGGTGATTCAATATACAAGTTGTTCCATTAAAAAAAATATACTTTTGTCGTACCCAGTATATCTTAAGAGACAAAAAAAATAATGAAAGATACAGATACCACAGAATTATCGTAACAAAATGAAGTTAAAATTTATTTTATATGGTGAAAAATAAAAAAATAGGGATTTGAAAGTTTATTATCTACGTTTCTAATGAGAATTAAAAAATGTTCTTTAGATTTGCATGGCCATGTTTCGAAAATTATTTAAGATAGGTATATTAAATATGGTGTTCTTTTAAAGATTTTTGAATCATTTTTTAAAAGTTTAATAATATATCGGGTGTTCCATTAAAATAAATCATACTTTTTGGCGTAACCTGTATATTTTAGAAAATAATAAAAATCTGATTAATAATTTGGAATTTACAGTTTTAACCCTTTAACCCAACCAACTGATATTTTAAATTACTTTGTGGGAAAAAAAAATAAAAAAGTTAAGGAGGGGAGAATTTATAACTTGACACCCGGTAAATTGTTTTTGTTTAAATAACAGTAAATTTGGAAAATTTACTTAGAATTGCTTATATTTAACCTATATCTAAATTTATTACCGAACTATGACATCATTACATTTTTTGGCAACAGTGCTGATAGGATTATTTATTCAAACCAAAGGTATCAAAATTGGTAAACGTGGTTTTAAGTAAGGTACAAAACATTAAAATTTTTGATACTACGCACATATCTTTGTTTAGTTTAACACGCCTAGTTACTTCCATATACCTACCGAATTTGAAAAATGCAACTATATTGATTTAAAAAATACTTAAGAATTGCAGTACTTTTTACTAAACGTTTGTTGTAATTACGCAATATTACAATATAAATTAGGAACTAAATTAAAATGTATTTCATTCAAACTTTTAATCAAATACTAAAATGGATAGTAGAGCGCTTTCGGTACACCCATCATCGGTGCTACCTACAAGCAGGAGTTGAACTAAAATTCTAATTAATGTATTGTAGTGAATGGGGTCGTTCGGCTTAAGCTAGCCCTTCTCCCACTTCGACCTAAGAGATCTTTTGTGGATACCCTACATTAGTTAATCCCCTCGATTCCCAAACTTTTCGCGAAGCTGGAAATATTTCGGGGAGGAAAACTCCTTCCAGGTATTTTAGTCTCTGGCCTGTTAATTCCGTACATTGGCATAGTATGTGCTCCGAGGTTTCGCTCGATCGATCACAAAACCTACAGCGGTCGTTGTCGGTCTTTCCCATCTTGTTAAGGTGATACCTCAGAGGGCCATGACCCGTCAGGAAGTTAGTAACTATCTTGAGTTTGTTCTTTTGAAGCTCTAATAGCTTTTTAGTGTATTTAGACGATTGAGAGATAAATCTCTTCACATGTCTTTGGCCTGGAGCGTTATTCCAGTGAGTCTTTTTTGCCTCTGTTCCCATTCTCTAAGTTCTTCCCTTAGGTGACCTCTCGTTATGCCTCAGAATTGTTCCGGTCCGTAAAACGGGACCTGTACACCAACTTTGGCTAGTTGATCAGCAATCTCGTTGCCTTTCACTCCTTCATGTCCTGGCACCCACATCAGAGTTAGTCTGTTGTTTGTAGCCATTTGATTAAGTGATTGTCGGCACTCCCAGGCAAGCTTTGAGTCAAAGCAGCATAAAGCTAATGCCTTTAAGGCTGCCTAACTATACGATAGAATATAGATATTTTCTCCCCGTAAGCCTTTTTTGGCGCATTCGATTTCAGCTTGAAAGATGGTGGAAGATTTTCCTAGGGACTTTGCGAGTCTACATCTTGGTCCCTAGACTCCCGCCCCCACTCCTTCATCCATCTTGGATCCGTCTGTATACCAGACCAGCGAGCCACGTTCTAGCTGTGATTAGTTCTAGTTAACTGTAGTTTAACTCTTTTAGGTAGCACTAATGATGGTTGTGCCGAAAGCCCCCAGCTACGTATTTTAGTATTAGATTAAAAGTTTGCATGAAATACAATAGTTTTGTTTCTCTCCTTAATTGCGTTAAGAAAATTTAAGGGTGTATTCCTAAGCCAATTTTATGAGAAAAGGTTATATAAACATAGGCCCAAAAATGCTTTGTTTCTAAGATACAGGGTGTTAAACTTAACAACTAACACACCTAAAATCAAAGTTTTAATAATATCTTAAATATGCCTTATCCGATTTTAATAAATTTTCGCTTATTATTTGTTAAAATAGTTGGTTTATTTAGCCCTAAACTAATTTTAATTAGTGAGACAAGTGGCGGCGTGGGACGCCTATTAGCTTATATTATTGACAGAAAAATGAACGCCACTGACTTTTTGCAACTTTTAATTTTTTTCCGGATAAATACAAGTTTGTGTCTTCATATTTTTACGTAGCTTAGTTTTCCAGAAAAAAAAATCCGCCTAACTGCATAATCCTGGACCATACAATTTTTTTCTTTTAAAAATTAGGTGTTATAACTTCTTATTGGCACATATGTAACAACAAAAACAAATACCCAATAAAACAAAGTTGATATCTGTTCTAACAAATTTTACTTAAAAAAGTGTTTTAGAAATTTTTTGGATTTTTAAAATGTTTAACACCCTGTATCTTGGGAACGAAGAATTTGAGGACCTATGTTAATATAAACTTTTTCATAATATTGGCTCAGGAGTACATGCTTATATTTTTTACCGCAATTAGGAAACACCCGGTATAAATAGCAAATAACATAAAATAATTGTTTTAAAAAATGTACATAAACAATTATTTTTTTGCCTCTCTATTGTCCATCGTTTCACTTACACAAGTTTCATTGATTGAATTTTTAAAAAACTGACTGGCCCATAATAACCAAAGCTATAATTAACAGCTTAATAAATGAATTGCCTAATCTAAACCAGCGTAAACGATCAGCATTAATATTAAAGTGTAGCTTTTATGGACTATAAAACTCTGACAAAAGCTCTGTTTTTATACAATGATGGAGCAATACTTTGTAATATGTATTGGTTATATGTGTATTGTTTTATTTACACTATTTCTATACAGGGTGTTTCACAACTTATCCACCAAACTTTAAAGGCCAATTCTACAATAAAAAATATGAAAAAAAAACTTCTTATGAAATAGCTATGTCTTAGTCTTGAACTAAAGGATGTTAAAAATTAAAAAAAAGGTGTTTTACAAGTGTATACAAGAAAGAAAATTATTAGTGTTGTCCATGAGAGGTTGATGTTACATATTTTTTAATAAAAATGGTACGCCACTGCATTTTCCCAAATAAAAATAATTTTTAAAATTTCCAATAGGTTTAGAGCAAATTTGATTTCCTGACTTTTTGATTTGATGCACGAATAAATAAAATAAAAAAAACATTTTTCGGTACGGTCATTTCTTATGGATAATATATCAGTTCTACTGTGAAAAATTACCTTCGATATTTATTTTTTAATTAGATAGGGATTTGAGTATGCAGAGAAATGGTTTTTATTTATTTACGCGAAAACGGTGCACCAAATAATAAAAAGCCAGGAAATCAAATTTCTTTTAAACCTAATGAGAATTTTTTTTTCAGAAATATGCATTGACGTTCCATTTTTTATTAAAAATATGTTACATTAACCAACACTGATAAAAATATTTTTTTCTTTTATGCCAAAAAATGTCTTCTGGTGCATAGGAGGCGTCCCCCAATTTTTTATATATAAATTAGTATAAAAGACATTTCTTTTTAATTTTTAACACCTTAATAATAGTCGTAAGCTATAAGAAGAAAACATTTTTAAAAATATTATCTTTTGTCTAACAGTTAGTTGGTTAAGTAATTCTTTTGCCATATTTAATCGTACGTACTTAAAATCCTATAGGTCTGCTTGTATTCAAGACCAAATAACCTCTATTATAACAATTACGCCCTTTGCCGAAAATGTAAAAATTAAATTAACCTATGTCCGTAAAACCAGTTTTATCTCAAATATTTAAACTTTACTACAGTATAGTTAGTAATCATTGCTACAAAGTATATTTAACAGTGTTGTCCAAAATAACTTAACAGCAACAAACCGTCAGTATTCTTTTTTTCTTCTTAGATATATCACGCAATGCCTCACAAAGCTTCCTAAAATAGACATTGAAATTCAGTGCGTTAAACACTCCCAGGTATAAACTAGGCAAAAAATGCATGAATTGTCTTAAACAGTTCCAAAAGAAGAACTATGTTACCGGTTTTATAGCAGGTCATAGGCGAAATACGAGGATGTTTTTTAAGTACGAGATACGTGTCTAAGCAATTTTTTTTTATTTATCTAAAAAATATGTAATTAGGCTCTGTCAGAGGCTATGTGCCTTCGAAAAAGTTTGTTTACTTAATCATTTTTTGTGTACTTTGCGGTACTGCTTTCAGAATGAATTAAATGTGGACCCATCTATACTTGGAAAACATCATCTTATTTGGTCTCTGTCCTGCTATAAAAGCTGACACGTGCCGTAAAGGAATATAAACTTGTCGGGTGCATTATTTAATGATGCAATAAATCATTGTTCACAAAAGGGTTTGTTTACATTAGATACTTTGCGGCAACTCTTTTAAAATGAATAAAATCTGGTCCCAACTATACTATTCCTTCAAACAGTTTTATTATTATCGGACGACCAAACCATAGTTTTACTACCTTAAGTAAAAGAAGCGGCCAAGAAAATAGCACTTAACCTATTGTAAAAATTGTAATTTACCATTATTTACCTTATAAAGTAAAACATTAACTTGTTAATAATTCTAGTAATATTCTTAACGGGCTTCAAAACAGGAAGAAAAAGTAAGCAAACAATTTATCCTAAGTATTTTGGGACTTAACCTGCAATAAAGTAATTAAAATTAAAATGTGATCTTTGCAGTAACTTTACTAAATTGCTGGTTTTAAATAGTAATTATGAAAAGAAAATAAAATTATAAATACCCAGTACAAACGCAAAATAAAATTTAATCACGACTGGTTTAGAATTTATAAAATACTTAATCCAATAATAATTATACTTAACATGTGCCTAACAAATCCACCTTTAAGTTGTAGCGGTTAGCTAATTTATTACTGATTTAACTTGTTAACCTATTTTATTTTTAGTAGCATTATAGCGCTAATTCGAAAACAAAAACAGAATCTGCTAAATACCATAACACATAGGCAATGTGAGAAAGAGAGACAATCTAACGTGAATACCTGCATCAAAAAAATTCTGATTGGATTAAAATATAGCCGTCTATAAGTTTCGACGAAACAAATGTTTTCGGAAACGTTATCTCAACTATTGGATCTTAGTTACCCTAATTTTTTTCCCCCAGAAAAAATAACTGTACGAGGTGAGCCAAATTCATCGCTTTTTATAGCAAACCTATATATTATTACATTTTCAAATTCTGCATGAGATTTTAAGCATATTTTATGTATCATGTCCTATACCTACCTAAGTTTAAGCGTTTTTGACATATTTAAATTTATTTGTCAAAAAATTACGTTTTCAGACCCAAAAATAATATATTTTTTATATCTTATATTATATCACAAGACCTATAAATTTAATCGATTAAACTTCCCAACAATATTTTGAGTAAGATTTTTCTTGGAAAATAGTTAAATGAACAAAAATTTAATAAAAACACAAGACCGCGCAGCGGTGGAGGGTTTTTATTTTAAAATCAAAAACTCGAGATCGCGAAGCAGTCGAGGGTTTTTTAAAATTATTATCCATGAAAATTTTTGCCGAGCCAATCTAAGAAAAAATATTTGGGTAGTTTAGTCGATTTAAATTTGTAGGTCGAGTGGTATACGGCTAGATTATTTCCTGACAAACTTACATTAAAGCCAACAACACAGAATTTTACTAATAATAAAGTTTAACATTTTCCTTTAATTTTAACAACTAGTTTAAATTACAGAAATTTATTCGCGTTTAAACAGCAGATGTGGTTTAATCACTTATCTAAACGAAATTTATCCGAGAAAAGATGGTCTCTGATTGTTTTGTTTTCTATTGAGGGAAATAATCTGTAAAAATCCCTTATTATTTAATTTGGTATAAAATTGTTGTTTAACAGAACCCAATTTAACTAAGTTTTTAAAGGAATTACAAATATGTTAATACAGGGTGTTTAAAATAAGATTTAAAAGGAAATTAAAAAAAAAATCCAAAAATTTTTAGATTTTTTTTAAAGAAAACTCCTATATTTTAAATTTTGATTTTATTTAGCATTTAAAATAAGGGTAAGTTTGTAAAACGCGCTAAGCACACTACCTCCAAGGTGGCGTGGAAACGTGTGCATATTTTGACCCTTGCATCTCTGCCTTGTTACATGTTAGAAGCGGTCGTATTTAAGGAAAATATTATTAGTACCTTTTTTGTATATAATTTTATAATCAACAATCATTGTAAAGGGTAATTATGCAATTAAACTTACCGTTTTAAATAAAATTTTGTGAAATCACTTATTTTTTACCTTTGACCTTGAATCATTTTTTTGCACTAGTCGAAATGACGGGGAGTTTTGACATTTGGTTTCTAGTTGTGTTTTAAAGAATTTTATTAATTTTCAGCTTAATGGAAATTTTAGTAACTTCAGATGTCTAAATTGACCGGACTATTTAGGCTAAAATTTCTGGTAAAAACCACAATTCGTTATTTTATGCTTTGTTTTTAAAACCTACAAAAGAAAAACAGAAAAAGAAAAAAACGCATCATATAAAAAAACCTTATATTTGAATTAACATTTATTGGTTGTTTTTCCCTTAAGAAATTTTTTAGAGGTATTTTTCAGTTTATCAAAATCTTGTAAATATTTTAACAGAGGAGATCCTTCGATGTAGGAAAAAATATATGGTAAAAAGAACATTCATTTTTTCCTTTAAATAAAGTGGCTATTCAATTGAATATAGAAAAGCTTTTTACTAACCAACCTTTGTTAGATAAAAATTGGCCCAATTTGTATACGTCTAATATATTTACGACATACGAGTTTGTAGAAAGAAAAATACAAAATGAGAAAGGTTAAAGTAGTTTCTTTTTGGTAAAGTAGTAAAAAAGATATTGTTTTTAAATTTTAATGTAAAAATAAAAAAAATAAAAAAGATTGGTCATTGTTTCTCAACTTGTGGGGCGTGATCCTGGAGTGTCAATTTTAGTGGAGGGAGGCGCGAGCGTATCAGAAAAAACACTTTTAACATTAACTAGGTTACTAAAAGGTAATAAAAACAAAACACTGGCATAATAAAAAAACAAAAAAACTACAGATTAACACTGATATAGTAGGCAGCCTTTTCTTTGACCTTGAAAGGTATAGCAAAAACTAAAAGAGAGAACAAATTTGATTGCGCAATCTTGATGGTAATTTGTGGGATAAAATTTGGTGGTAAGAGTAAATCATGACTAACTTGATTCTTTTGGAGACACCTCGTGCTTTACATTTTTTAAAATTTGGTTAGGCACTTCTAGGTCGCTTGATATTAAAGATAAAAAAAAATGCAGACAAAAAGTTTTAGGAATTTTTACGCAGAATTCAGTAGCGTCCCTATATTTTTTTTTATTCACTTTTATTTTAAACCTATAACACAAAGTTTTATTTTACACACTCTATAAATTGTATTACCAATTATAAGTCCTTTTAAAAGCCGTAGAAAAATGCCACATTTGATATATTTAATTTGTCTTAGTTTCAGAAATATAGTTATCGTCAGTTGTTTGATAATAAAATGGCAAATTTTAAATGAAACACCCTGCATATTGTATCACTTTTAAAAAGACATTTTAAAGATGTTTAAAAACCACATCTAAACCAATTTTCTTTAACAGTTTCGGAAATATGAACTTTCTAATCTTGGGGCGTATATCTACTATTTTTAGAGTTGGGACATCATATTTTCAAAACTAAAAGAGAAAAACATATCGAAAGTGGTATGTTGCTAAAACTTTTTAAAATATTCTTGCAAGGGTTATATAATATAAAGGGTATTTCATTAAAGCAATATCCCGATAATTGCCATATTTCCGACACTATTAAGAAATAGATATACCAAATGTGTAATGTCATATGGCTTTTAAGAAGAGCTTTTAACTAATAAAAAAATATACAGAGTGTTCCAATAAAATAAAACCCAACTTTGTGGTTTAACTTTAAAATAAAAATCAGTGAAAAAAATATAAATACGTCACTAAATTTTAGGTATAAATTTTAAAACCGATTTTATTTATGTTTTTCTTCTATCCCGAATATCAAGCGAAATACAAGTGCCTGGCCAAATTGCAAAACTCTCTGTATTTCCAAAACGAATCAACTTGAACATGATTTACTTTTATGCTTTATTTGTTTTCTGGGAGAGATTAAATTTAAACAAAATATTATTTGGCTTTCGTCCAGAATAAAATTAAAAAGTTTATTTAACATTTTGTAAGAGCTGAATAGTCCTACCTAATGTATAAAAGTTTTAATTTTTATAAAATGTTAAATAAACTTTTTAATTTTATTCTGGAGAAAATAATATTTTGTTTAAATTTATGATTTTCTTTCACGACTGAATTTGTTTCAAAAATTGTATAGAAGATTGTGCAATCGGATTTTTTGTATCTTTTTTAGTTTTTGCTATACCCTGCAAGGTCATCGGAAAGGTGCCACCCTATACACTTATAAACAGGACTGTATTTATTAATGCTAATTTAAAAATATATTTAATATGTAATAATAATTGAAAATAATAATAAATACTACTGACTCTCTTGGGCCTGCTGTGCCAAGCAAAGCTTCTCGAATCATTAATTTATACATCATTATACTGGACCAAAGATTCGCCTTTTTTCTAAATGTAGGTACCAAAAATATGTTTAAGATAACAAAAAAAAATCGTTAATATTTAAGCCCTTAATAATAATATTACATCTTTGCGACTAACAGTTTTTGGACTCTCGCAAATTTTTGACTCGAAAAATTTTACCAACACAAATTTTTATAGAAAACTACATTTCCTACAAAAAGCATTTTTCGTAAGGTGTCGTCAAATAATCCGTTTTAATGTAATCGGGCTTTGAACATTGAACCATTTTTTTAATTTTATTTTAATATTTAAATAAATTTAATACACATTTTTTTAAACTGGATTCTCTTCAAAAAATATCTCTTAAATTTTTAATAAATTTACTCCTCCAATTTTATTCGACGTTGAAGTTAAATCCGAATGTAAATTTAACGTCAAATAACTTTGAAAGTAGTCCTGCACCGGATAAAAGGGAGGTGTGTAAGGGGGCAAAACGGGGTGTCTGCTCCGGGTGACACCTTCAAGGGGCGGCAAAATTAAGCATGACCGATGTGCACTATATGGTAAGTACTTGCGTGTACTAGCTGAATTTATTAAACATAAGGCGACAAGTAATGGGAAAAGGGCGCGGTTAACAGTTTTTTATTTTGCTTTTTAATTCCCCCCTCCCAAAAAAAAGCAAAGGGGGCGATAAAGGCCAGGTTTTGCCTCGCCTTATAAAAAAAAGAAAACCCATGGCTAAAGAAGTCAATTTATTTAAAAAATTTAAAACATTTTTCTTAAAAAAACATGTATTGGATTTATTTAAAAGATATTAAATATTTTTAGTTGTTACAAAAATCCAAAATCAAGAAGCAAAATTTAAAAAATAGTTTATTGTTCAAAGCCCGCTTACATGAAAATTGTTTTTATGGCAGCAATTTGCGAAGAGAGATTTTTGTATAAAATGTAATTTTTATAAGAATGTGTTAAGGTTAACTTTTTAAGTTTAACAATGTGCAAGTTTTGCAAAAAAAAATGCTATCCAAAAACTGTTAGTCGCAAAAGCAATATGTAATAATAATATTAAGGGCTTAAACCTTCACGATATTTTTTTGCCACCTTGAAAAATATTTTTGATATATTAAAAATAGCCGATTTTTTAGCACAGTCTAGTATACACATATTGCTATTCTGTAAGGATGGAGGAAAGGGCGCGGGAAAATTAATTATTAAAACGTTAGTCGCAAATGGTAAAAAGTGTATTAACACTGTGTAAAATAATATTTTGTTAAGTGTTGCTACACTTTATTCCATCTAACGGTCATACAATTTTTAAATAATATGTTTTTTTTATTGTATTAGCAACAATATTAGAATATAAGGATAAAAAAGAATGTTTTTTTGTTAAACTCAGTATTTAATTTGATAAACTATATAAGTTTACTCGTTATCCTATTTTTAATACAATAAAAGTGTAAATGTAGTTAGTTGAAAAACAAAGAAGATCGTAAATATAGTATAATTTAGAGTTAATGCCCGAATAAAGCCTTATGGTAGGTATATCTAAGTTTCATTTTTTAAAAGCCAGATTTATTTTTTATCTTCATAGCTTATATATGTATGTCAATACAACAATAATTAATTTTTGTTAAAAAACTGAAACACACACTTTTAAAGGACATATAACTAAAGGGTAAATTTAAAAAAAATACTCTAAAAACAATTATAAACAGAATATACTAGTATTATTGTAATAAGAGTGGGACACTTGATATACAAAAATATAACACAGAACGCCCACGCTGTTTTACAATAGTACCAGTACCAGTATATTCTTTTTACCTCGTAAAACCGTTCTGAACCGTTCTCTGAACTTTTAATAGTGTCAAGAACGGTTCTACAACATGAAGAAATGTCAAAAATTGTAAAAGGAACACTTATGGTGTCGTTCCGGGCGGTTCTGGAGCATAAAAGGAATACAGCAAATGCTTTTCGTTTATTATTGTTTTAAGATTATTTTAAAAATGATTTTTAACTTTTTAGTTTAATGTGCTTTAAAAGCCGTGCTTTTTAGTTTTTTGAAACTGCAATATATTTTTTTTATTTTGGTATTCTAAATAAGCTTGTTTTTAAGTTTTTTGAACTATAATAATTTTGTTATTTTTTAGTTCGATTTATTGTCGAAAAAAACACACTTTTATTAAGGGATTAAAACCCACAACCGGTGGGTACCTAATGAGACGGGGCGCCCGGGCTATAGGGGCCCCCAAATGTGTGTAAGCAAAAATGAGTGGTAGAAAACTGTGAAATTGTAGGGAAAATTAGAAAAAGAGTCCTTTTTTTTAAAGGAACGAAAAAAGCAATGTTGAGTTAAAAAAACAATGTTTTTGGAAAGTAAGGACCTTTTTTTTTTGTCTTTATGTTTTTTTTTTTTGGGCCACCTAAGTCATTGTGATACGGGTCCCCTCCAAGGCACGCTACGCCACTAAGTGAGCTATAGAAGAAAACAGTTTTTAAAAATACGGTTTTTTTCAAAATATCTGGTAAGCCATGATTTTTTTAAACAGAACAAAAATTATTAAAACTAAGCTTTAAAAACTACAATTTTTTTCCCATTTAACCTATTTAACCACCTCTGTAGCTGCTGATTTTTTACATCTACTTTTTTTTCTTTTATAACTTAACACAGGTTTACACGTTTTTAAATAATTTTTTGACGAAAATAGATATATTATGTAAAAGATATGTAAATAGTAAAGGATAAAATTTATGATTTAAATAATGTACATATATGTACCTTCAAAAAGTTAAAATGCCCGCTTTTAAGTCAAAAATACTAATTAATATTCTCGTTTTAGCAACCCTTTAAAATATTTTTTCGTAATATGTGATTTTTCAATCCAAAATAAACAAATTTAAACAGAATGGCAAGCACAAAAGCCAACAAAAATGCCTGCTTTTGTTAAAGGCAGTTTTATAACTCAAGGTATGTTCAGTCTAGCAAGCGAGAGTCACATATGTTACACTTTCAAATATTTTAGAACTTTTATCCCAAAATGTGATAACATATCACTCATTGTTCCTGTCACATGTTGAGTATTTTATATATGTGTTTTCTGAAAATACATCTGGTTTTACAAGGACTCGCATTTATTTTTTTTAATAACCATATTTTTATATCCCTCTTATAGTTGTGTTATATTTTAGAGCCTAAAGATTTTTATGTTTATAGGTTAAGTAAAAAAAAGTAATTTATGTAAAAAGTGCATAAAGTAATAATTTTTTATTAATTCAAAATATTTTCAAAGATATACGAAAAAAACCTAAAAATAAAAAAATATATATTTTGGTGTTGGTTTAATTTAAAATTAGATTTTAAAATAAATTACACTTTTGCCTTGCCATTTTTTTACTCTATCCAATGGTGCTTTTTTTTTTAAATGCGACATTTCGTTTTCGTGTGACCCTCATCAATTTTTTTTTAAATTAGGAACCTGATTGTCTAATACTAAATTTAAAAGCCATAATTTTAATAATGTGTTACACCTAAGGGTTTAATCTTATTACGGACATGTATTTCTAGCCCTTTTTGAAATTATTATAGTCCAAATTTTAAATTAATTAATTACTTTATTAAACAACGCGGAGCTTAACGAAAATCTCCAAGCATTACTAGGTTTCATTTTTTAAATAAGGTCCCGCTATTTTAATATCGAAATTTTAAATCCAATATTATTTAAAAATCATATCTTATATTTTCGTTTAACTAACACTGTAAGCGCTACATTTTACTTTAAGAGGTTACTTTAATAAATAGCTCAAACCTTAACAAAAACCCTTACCATCATAAAATATTTTTTTAAAGATCCGTTCTGAGATTTAAATATCAAAATTTCAAAGCCAATTTAATTTTGTTATGGTTTAAACGTGATCCAGACCAGTATTTCTCAAAATTTGATAAAACTAGTAGGCTCTACATTTTAAACCAATACATTGATTTAGTAATAAATAAGTAAAGTAACAGTGCCCAAAAATTAAAAAAGTAACTCTTTATTTACTGATCCAATAACAATTTTGTTCATTTTAATTTGTCGCGGTTTAAACCCATGAACCAAGATTCCTTAGTTGACCAAGACCGTGAAAGTTTCCTTTCTATATAAACATGGAAACCTTTCTATTCTATTCTATTTTTTTTTCTTGGTTTTGATCCCTCTAGGTCCAATCCACCAGCTCTCCCCGTTCCGGACTATGTTTTTCAGGGCTTCGTCGGTGAAAAATCTGGATAATCGAACTCGTAGCTCCCAGAAATTTCACAAAGAAAACAAAAATAATTCTACAATCGATGCAATTCATAAATTGTCGGCTGCCAAACCAAGATCTGCTACTAGTGTTACGTATAACCTTCACTTTCACTGTTGACAGTTCCCATGGCACGCCCATCTATTTTCCGCCATTTGAGAAATACCTCGTGTTCACTACCAAACAGGATACCATCAGCTTATAGAAATCTTCGCTCACAGCGCTTAGCTTCAGAAGAAAAATGCCGTCAATTTAGCGTGAACTTTTCGTTGATCCCCGAAGGTAAAAACGTCCGTACGTCACCTCTAACCGCCACCCCGGGAAGAACTTTGTAGGCGTCTACAAACGTCCGCACTGTCCGGAGGTCAAACAAAGAGTCAACCTAACTTTTCAACTAACGTAAATGTTGATACATCGGATTATGGTCGTCGACTGGTTCACTTAAAAACTCTCGGTAAAAACATATTTTGTAAATATTACGGATATTTAATATAACTAGATTTTGTAAACGAAAAACGTTTTGGACAGTCATCAATTTTATGTCTCCTTATACCGAATTCGATGAACGTTTCACTTTTGGGCGCATCTTCACATTTCGGTGGCGTTGCCACATGTCAGTCTCATAGCATATTTTCTCAACTATTTTTAAATTACTTTTATCACAAGTTCTAAAGGTAGGATTTAAATAAGCCAAAATGTTCAGATTTTTTTCTTTTCGTTGATACAACTTTCAATAAAATTTGAGCATGGGTTTTTGCGAAATATAATGGAATTTGTAATTTGCCATAAAAATTAATGTTAAAAGTAATTATTGTATAATATTTATACCTTTGATAGTTCTCTGCAGACCTTAAAAAAATTAAATGGTAAACATTCTTATTATTAAATATGTTTCATAATGTTCTGAAAATTAATTATTACACCGGTACTATCTTACATAAATAATTTTTTAGTGATACATAATTTGTTTTACCTAACTTTGACGATATGATCGTTATTCTGCGCAGAATCATACAAAAGCTTTTTAGGTTGTTTTGCATTGGAGCAAATTAAGGATCATACCATCAATGTTAAATAAAACAAATTATGTACTACCAACCTTATCATCTGTTTTTACAGCCTTTTTGATAGTTAATACAAATAACAGTTGATAGTTATCACGATGTTTTGCTAATTTAAAGTTAAATTTACCTGACTAGCAAAAAGCTAAAAAGTTCAAAATAAAGTTGGTATTATATCGATAAATTATTTGTTTATTTATTATATACACACTGCTAAGATACTCATTTTTTCTGGGGTAATATTGATGGGTTTTCGACAAAACATCCCAAGAGACATTTGTCAAATTTTACAGAAAATAATTTTTTCTTTATTCCGTTATTTTAAAAACAAAGTTGGCATTTTTTTTGGCATATAAATTAGTGCAGAGATTTAATTCAGTTCTTGGTTTTTGTTTAAAAATAACGCAATGGGAAAAAGAATCGTTTCCCGTAAAACTGACGAAAGTCGCTTACGATGTTTTGTCAAAAACTCATCGATATGTTAGTTTAAAATTTATGTTTCAGTATTTTACCAAATTTTGAGCACTGCAGGTCCGTACCACGGTTTCTCCATGACGTGAAATTGAATTAAAAATTGATATTACATTTTACAAATAACATGATATCATGTAATTAATTACTCATTTAACTAATACAGGTAAGTTAGCTATTTATTTGATTTTAGGTCGGTACATATTTATTTACTTAATCTGAAAATCAGCAGTATCTAATTTATTCTGTTTTATAAGGCAAGTAATGAAACGTATCTAAAATATAATCTTTTAAGTAAGTAAGTTTAAACTTGAAAATGAACAGAGATAGTACCAGAGTTTATAAGCTAGAAGAATTGTTAATGCGGTAGACGACGCGGCTTCAATCAGCCCCCTTCTATCCCGCCTTTACTCCGATGACTTGCTGACTAAAACAATACATGTTATCATTTTCTATACTGTGCAGTCATTCGCTTTGCATGGTACACGGTGGATTGACCTTGCCAGTGTCGGCCTATCTGCGACCGATAATAAAATCGGTGCATTAACGACCGGATTTTTGCAAACCCCCATTTTTCTACCTGATGGGTCTAGAATACATTAAATTTAGGACGTAGGTACTGTTGCCCAAAATGTAGGTGGACTATTTAAGATATTTTATACATTAAATAAACTAAAAGTTTTTGTTGCAGTATGAGCCAAGAAAAGATAAGAACTAAATTAGAAATTTTTAGGAAATGCAGTAAAAAAATTAAAATTGTTCAAGTGTACGAGTGCTATTTTCACTAACTGTAATTGTATGCCGGACTTTCAAGCGGTATAAACTGATCTACAGATACAAATCTAAGTATTGCAATACGTATATTTTTGTATTTTATATTTACGTAAATTTGTAGGCCTCTATATGCAATAAATAAATAATTTTATAAATGTCTCTCCATTTTTTTTTACTTTTTAAAATATGTCCCAAAAAGAAAGCAACTGGATGGGAAGAGTTTATGAACATCTTGGCAACAATGCTTATGGTTCACTCTTATTTAAATCCATAGGTAGCTAATAGGTCGGTTTTATTGCTTTGCCGGTCGCAGATAGGCCTATTTCGACCTTCCCGGCACTGATTGAAAGCCGCTTTCAAACGTGCCGCTGGAGAGTGCATTAACCATTCTTTTAGTTGCCCGAAATGTTGTGTGAATAATTGTAATAAAGACAATAGAAGTCCGAAACTCTTCTTTTAATATCCATAATAAAGCATTGGCTACCACATTCAGACAAAGGGTTGTTTGATGTCATAAACGAGTCAAATTTAACCCTTAAAGATTTATTGCAAAAATATTTAAAAATGTGTATATTTTTATTCTTCAAAACAAGGAGTATTTAATTTAAAATACCTACCAAGTAATCTTAAGTAACAAAATAATTTAAGCGCCTTAATGGTAACAGCAGATAAATATATATTTTTTTCATATAAAATAAATTTCCTAGTCTTAGTACGTTATCTAGTGCATTGTCTTGTTGTTTATTTTAAATTGGTCTTGTTGATTAAAAAAGACAAATACATTTTTTTAAATAGACATAGATAGTATTTATTTACTTATTTATTTTTTAATTCATTTCGTAAGTTCTTCTTTATATTAGGTAAACAAGACCGATATCTGTAGTCTATTTTCACCTATTCCATACGTTCTAAATAAGTCCAAAAAAGTTAAAACGTGTACCTATTTTTAAATTGCTATGTTTCTAATAAGTTGTCTTATGCTAGCGCTTTTAAGATAAAACATTAAAATCTTTTGTTTTAGCCATTTTAGTAACGCGTTATTTCCCTAATAGTTGACTTTTGACTAAATGTTCATACAACAAACAACCTTTTATTTTAAACCAGGAATCACCTTCAATTTTGTTTTTTTAAGTTCCTGTATAATTATCCATTACATTAAAACATCACATAAAAATGTCAAGCCCTTAAGTCTAAAAATAAATCAAATCAATGGACTTAAAATTAGTATAATTTTAGTTAATGTAATAAAGCTCGGAAACTGTACTAAAGCACGAAACAAAACCTCAAGGGTGACATTTTATCGCTCGAAGCAAAGATTAGAGAGGTTAATTCCAATTATTTGTTAACATAAAATATGGCATAATCAAACCATTTTTTAACATTGTGTGGATATTTTATGTCTTAATGAATATTGATGTAAATAACTTACTGGGTAAATTCTTTTAAATTTTAGGTGATGGGTAATATTTACTTGAACAGTATTAACACCAAATAATTATAGATAAAAAATAACTAAACAACACTCTTTTAAAGCACATTAATCTGAAAAGTTTAAAATAATTTTTGAAATAATAATAAACAAAGAATACTATTATTAGTGACGCTTGGTGCCATATTTCTTGAATATTGGACGCACGACGCTTTTTTACAATTTGAAACATTTTAGTTTTATGTTTTTTTTTTAAACGTGTTTTGTTAGTTTCTTTTAAATACCTTTATTTTATTTTAAAATATTGGATAGTTCATTCAATTTATTTATATTAAAATACTGTATAGTTTGCTTACATAGAGGTAGTGTAACACATCTTCATATATTTTATAGCCTAATTGATTAAAAAATATTTACTAATATTTTGCTCAGACTTTATTTTTTAAAAGACTACTCTGGTCAGTCCTATACGCAATCCTAGTAAAATACACTAAAAAGCTCAGGAACGTGTTATTTGATTGATTTGAATGGTCTTGAAAAACTGTTACATTGGGGGATCATGGTTAGTTCCGGTTAGATTTTTTTTAATTTATTGTTAAACGAATTTAAAAAAGGACATTACTAACCAGAATTAATCATGACCCCCCAATGTAACTGTTATGCATGACAGTCTCTTTAATAAATCAACTACAAGGTCCCTGTGGTTTTAAGTGTAGTCTCTAGTTAGTGAACACAGCCATGGCAATCGTAGTTAGTGAATACAGCCATACATTCCTAAGTCGGCATTATTACTAACTTTCCTATTATTGGAAAAACGAAGTCGGTTAAATTAGTAAACTTGTAGTTTTTTTTTTTTTTTTTTTTTTTTTTGTTTCCAGGGAGCCGTCTGAATGTCCGGTGGCACTGCAGCCTGAAGGCTTTTTGTACCAAACTTCCGTTTTATTGTACCCATTCCAGTACCCTAGTTCCTTGAAGAAGGCGGTATAGGTCTGCTGGGTGCGTACCATATGTTTCCGGGGGCACTCTAATATCCCCGAAGATTGCCTGTCTTTTGTGATCCAGTGCCTGACACTCTGACAGTATGTGGGATACTGTTTCGGTCTCTGCTTCACATAATCTGCAGTCCAGATCTCCGTTGTATAATCCCATTTTATTTAGGTGTGTTCTTTCACTGGAGCATGTCCGGTAAGGAAACCTGTGATCGTTCTTAGCTTCCTACCCATTTTGAGTAGTTCTTTAGCTCTTTTTGTGCATGGTCCACTGATGTATATTTTCCCATGCATGTGTTGAGGAAGCCTTTCCTAGTGCAGTCTTTGCTGGTCCTTTACCCAGTTTTGTACCGCACTCCGGAAGGTACGCTTTGGCACTCCAAAAACTGGTTCTGGCCCGACGTATGTCGTGGTTGACTCCCTTCTAGCCAGTTCGTCTGCGTTTTCATTGCCTCGAATTCCACAATGCCCTGGCACCCACATCAACCTCGTGTTGTTGCGTTCCGCCAGTTCCCTGAGTTCCTCGAGGCATTCTAGTACCAGCCAAGACGATACCTTGGGATTAATTAGTGCACCAAGGGCTGCTTGACTATCCGTAAGAATGTTGATTGTACAATTTGTGCGGGGCCTTTGGTTGTTAATCCTGGCACATTGTAAGATCGCAAAAATTTCTGCTTGAAATACAGAGGCGTGGTTTCCCAGTGGAAAGGTCAAACGAGTGTTTCCCATCTCACTGTAGACACCTGCTTCTGACCCTTCTTCGGTTTTGGACCCGTCCGTATACCAGGTTTGACCTCGAAGAGAGAGTCTCAAATTTTCGTTTGCCCAGTTCTCCCTTGGGTGTATTGTCACCTGAATGGGTCTTCTGGGTACGATTTGTGGGGTCATATAATCTGTCCTCACATCCATTATGGGACTCCTTATGATATTTTTTATTTCCATGTGTCCTGATCTAACTTTTGTGTTGCTCAGGTTATTTTTCAGTCTGTATACCCCCATTCTCGCCTCCTCTTGTACCACTATATGCAGTGGCGGGAGGTCAAGTAGGGTCTCCAAGACCGCTGTTGGTGTACTTTTAATGCATCCCGCTATGCCAAGGCAGGCTAGTTTTTGCACCTTGCCCAGCCGAAGCATAGCCGTGTGCTGTCTGGTCTTGGTCCACCAAACAATGGATGCATATGTTATGGCTGGTTTCACCACAGTATTGTAAGTAGGCATATCGTCGTTTCAGCAAAAGAAGAAGAATTGTCAACATAACCTCAAAAAAGAAGAATGGCGCTAGCTACCGGTGCGAGGTTAGGTCTGGCATTATCTACATTGGCATTATCTACCTTGACCTTATCTACCTTGGCATTAGCTATCTTGGTCCGTGCCCGACGGGCTTCTGATCGGGTTTACCTTACAATGGTCAAATAGATATTGAAAATCATGTCATAAACAATATGATGACAATTATAAAAGAAGCCCTTAACGAGGTTGTCAGACGTGAACTGATCCCTTTCTCACGCCTATACCGTACTTCCTATACCTCCGCCCTTTCTCACACCTATACACAAACATACAACAACATTATTAGGTTTAATCTCTCTTTATTAAAAAATAATACACATTTAACAATATATTTTTTCATCTTAGACCCATAGGTTTTAGTATATTTTATAAATAATACTACATATTTTAAGATTTCACTTTCTTCTTCTTGTATCCGTATGGTTCGGAACTGCCGTCGTCCAGAAATTTCCTCTTTGTAGAATTAGGACGGTAGAGTTTCACTTCTGTATTTGTGGTAATCAAATGTTCCTTAGTTCGGTGAAAATTTTTGGATACAATAGGTATAGGTCAGTCTCAGAATCATGTCCTTAATGGAATTAAAGTTTATCAACTTTGACGCTTCATAGTTAAGGCATATTCCCTTTACTTTACAAACAAACTGCTCCGACTTTGTTTTTGTCGAGAATATTTTATAGGCGTAGTTCTTCGGACCACCAGAGACAAAACTCGTAATATAGGATCCAGAACCATATCCCTCCAGTTCATCGGTCATATCACCGACAAATTGGCCTGTTGGTATGTCCAGAGGTATCACGTTTCGAGATGTATATTACTGAATCCGTGTCGTAATATAAAACCCTATCGCCAAGTTCTTCCAGGTAAGAATATAGTTTAAGCCGAGCCTGCGCCGTGACAAAAGCAGCTATTGCTACATTTACCATCGGAAGTGGATCGTAAGACTCATCCGTGAATTCATAATTGACAATTAACGTGTTCTCGTTAATAGGGAGACTAGCATTAACATAGATAGCAGGGTTTATAAGCATTAAAAAGAATTCCACCGGATCATTTACAATCTTAGTTTTTGGTTGGTTCTCGCGTTGTCCAAATTTTCCCCAAAAAGAGTTAAGAATCAATTTAGCTAGGGACCTTAGACCGGGGTTTTCCAGAATTGCAGCATATTCCAAATTAACATCTTCTCGGTCAGAAAATTTCTCAATATATTGTTTTTTTCTTCCTCTGATCTACACTCTTTCGGCCACCCTGAAGCTTCTTGTTTGATCTTTATAAATTTGTTCATCATATCTGTGAACAAACCCTTCATTTCTTTATTACCCTGCAGGGTAGTATATTTCCAAATTTCAAATATTTCTAATATATGATATCCCCTCTCTAAAGCTTTCAAGACCTCATCTAGCACCCACGTACCCGTTAAGGCCCTTTCTTCATTGGAATGTGAACAGGAAGAGTCTTGATTCATCTCATAACCACATTTTGCACACAAGACAAACATGAGTTTATTGTTCATTTTAACAGGCAAAACAGGATGGTAAAGATCTTTAGGAGGGAGCATCGTACATTTGATAAGACCCGCTGTTTCTGATAAATTTAGTTTTTTGCATTCTGCGCCTACAATAACCTCGGGGTGCCCAATGGGAAACTTTCCATATTTACAAACCCATGGATAGAGTGAACAAACGTCAGCGTATTGAATTTTTTCACCTAGTTTAGCTTCATAATATTCATATACATTACCCGTTCGACCTCCATAAAAAGCATCTCTGGGGTTTAAGGGTGTAGAATTTAATAGATGATGTGTCGATGTATAAGTCTCAATCTCAGGGCTTTCTCGAAGCTGTCTGCGGAAAACACATTCCCACATCTCATGCACAGTAAAACCAAAGCCTCTGAGTCTTGCTGTTTTTGCTAATGTTGCCTCATATTTCAACTCAAAAGTTTGCGAGGGATCTTCAAAAAGAGGGTCGCTTCTTCCAAATTTGTAGCAACTGGTACAGCCGTGATAGTAACAACCGTGAAATTCAAATATCTCCTTTGTTTCGGAAGAGTATCCATCAACCTTTACACCATGCAAGACAGTTTCTTGATCTTTAGCTGCATGAACAATATTTAAACCTCTCTGTTGTTCTTCCCAAAGCAGCCACTGAATTGCAATTTTGCTTTGTCTATCCTTCCACCGATAACCGTTTTTCGGGATAAGCCCTATTGTATTAGGTTGGAGAAAATTTCTACGATAAACCTTGTTGCAGGCAGATGCAATGGTGACAGCTTCGGTAAAAGGACAAACATTGGTTGTAGTTATCAGCTGTTCGCGAAATTTCAAACATGCTTGAGACAGGATTTCCACATCTGATATACAGTATTCAACAAGCTCAGTTTTAAAATCAAAGTGATCATTTTTGTGGGCTTCATACCACTGCAAAAATTTTTTTCTGTCATCCTCCTTCATTGTGCCAGGACTATAGAACTCTAGTGCTGGTAAAGTTCCAACGTATTCAGCGTTAGCTAAAGTGTTAAATAAATGTGGAAAATAACCTTTTTTAACTCTGTTAATCCAAAGGCTTTTGGTAATTTTGACAGAGCCATTGGAAAATAGTTTAAACTATCTATAAATTTTACATTTCCCACTTTCATCATGATTATCTTTGTTCCTCTCATTATCAGTTCAGGTGTAATATCTGTTTTGGTTAGAATGTAATTCAAAATAAACTGGTGATCAAAAGCTTGACCATTATGTGCAATTACTATGATATTTGTAAATTTTTTCCTCCATTCTAACACATGATGTGTAAATAAGGCAACAGCATCAGCACTTTTAATTTTTTGTAACCTTACACCACATTTATCGCAGTGCATTATATCAGAATGTATACACTCATCGCAGCATTGCTTGAAGACACAGAGGTTTGGTTGATGTAGTAGTGTGCCATTTGCTAAGACCTCTTCCTGCCTAGTCTCTAGATCATAAAAAACAAAAAGTAGATCTTTTATCTTAGGTGTTCCTGTGTCGGGTTGAACGAAACACAGATGGTTAGCGGGTACGTGGACGTTGCAGGTTTTGCAAAAGATCTCGCCACAGATGTGTTCTCTTTTACTCCTTACAGTTTTTAAACAATTTTGACAACTTCTCATTTCATTGCACACAGCTTTATTCTTTTTGTATGATCCATCCTTCAGGTGATTTGCAAAACAGCTTTTCCCTCTAAAAGTTCTTAGACAACTATCACATTTAATCTTAATTTGTCCTGCCGGACATTTTGGAGTTTGCTGACAGGATTGACATGTTCCTCCACACCTATGTTGATTTTTATGATCATACGGTATGTGACACTCTTCGCAATAGTAGATGCATGCAAAAGCTGCAGTTAACGAAGTAATCACATTATAATGACCATCATGGTGTAAGAGATTTAACCTTTTGGAAGAATTGTTGGCCCCCTCAAAAATGATATCTCGGCCCTTTGATCCATAACTATAGACAACTATTTGAAAATCGGTCAGATATTGTTGAAATATTTGCAATTCAGGAATTCCAGCTCCTCCTTCTGGTATCGTGACAGCAGCTTCTTTCAACAGTTTCATCGTTCTTTGCGCTTGCAACTTGCAAGCAGCGTTTCTAACTTTATTAAACTCAGGATCTTTTGTTTCCTTGGCCATTGCAACGACCAAAGCCCGAGGCAAGCATAAATTATCTTTGTTGTTAACAACGATAATTCCCCTTCTCCCGACACATTCTTCGTCAAAGGTGTTGTAATTTTTATCCCGACCCCTACCAGCAGGAAGGCGAACAGCTGTTACTCGAAGACAGAACGTATCAGTATCTAATCCTGCTGAATTTGATTGGTAAACCCCTTGAATTACTTCTAATATATCTTCAACTATTATCTTTTCAGCAGGTCTAAAACTTATCCATCCTTCTCCACGGCCGAATTTCTTTGAACAAAAACTTATTCCGACTTGATCGCGAGGTTTTAAATCTGACGTCACATGCATAATTACTTCTGTTAAAGCATTTTTTATCCACCCCACAGGTTCTACATTAGTAGGAACAGGTTTGATCTTAAATTCTACTTCTCTGCCTTGTAAATTAAAACGCTTAACATTTTTACAGATTGGAGATATGCTCTATATATGGTTAGGCGGATTCATTTATTGGATGGTCTTCTTGTTGAGTACACGCCTGGAAGAATGGGACCGCTTCGTCCTGGCTCGGGTATACGAGCTGACCCTGTTCAGCCTCTATTGACCCCTATGAACCGGCCGATCGCCTGAAACAAAATAAAGAAAAACCCCAAAAACCCAAAACAACTCTAATTAAAAACGACGCTTCGGTGGCAAGTCTGCCACCGTTGTCAAGTTAAAAATTAAGTTAAAAATAAAAATAAAATATTAACTAATATTTAAATTAGAAATGATTAAAATTCTAGATTATTTTTGTATCTCAAACTGAAAAATAGCTTGACATATGTGTCATGAGATGACAAGTAACCGGTGTATTTATTGTTTGTAGGATCAAAAAAGGTAATAAGTTAGTTGATTTTTAGTTTTCCTGAAGATTACTTCAGTATCGAGCAAAGGACAACACGCGTTATTTAAATTAACTGAAATTGATGCTACACAATTATCTTTATTTTAATAATATATACGCACTTTCTGATTTTGCGTTTTTAGAACAAGTTTCCTTTGCTAAAATACTGAAGCATCCCAGTTTATTCTATGATTGTTATCAAATGCGTGTTGGCAGATTTTTGATTTATGAAATTCTGTGTTTTTAATGTATGATCTGTGTTCTTTATGCGTTTAGCTAATGGTCTACAAGTTTCACCTATATAAAACTTATCGCATTCGCAAGGTATTTTATAAATGACATTTTTGTAATTATTTACGTTGCATGGTTTCGTTTCTGTTAAACGAGACTACGCGAAGTTCTGTGTTTTAAAGATCGTCGAACATTGCTCTACTTCTATCGCCGAATTTTATTTGATAGTCCGGGAATGTATGGTAAAAATAATTGTAATAGGTCCATATTGATTTCGTCTTATATTGGATTTTCAAATTAATTATCTATAAAATCAGGAGGATAATTATTTGAATTAAAATATCTTAAATAATCTTTTCATTGTTTATATTTGATTAGAACAAATGACTTTAATTCATCAATAGACTTTTATAACTCTCTTTTAACCATTATAGTGATTTGAGTTAAGTTTGAGTATCTATTTGTATGTGTTCGTAATTTTGTTACGAAATTGTTTAAATCTTTTTATTAAATGTCAAGAAAGGTAGTTGTGAGTTGTTTCTTTTCTAAAGTAACCTAATAGTTGGTTCTGTGTATTAATGTGTTAAAAAATGATTCAAACAGTGTCGTCATATTGGTATATAGAAAAATGTCATCTATATATCTCCACCAAACTGTAGGTTTATATTGATATTCTCTGCAGGATTTGACTCAAAATTTTCCATAAAAATATTACTTAATAAAGGTGATAAAGGTGAACCCATAGCCATGCCTGAAGCTCTGTTTATAAAATCCAGTGTTGTATTGAAAATATGCTTAGTTTTGACACAGGTAAGTAGCTCAAGAATATGTTTATGTTTAGTTTAGTTCTTTCACCAAGATGGACATCATTTTCTAATTTATTTCTAACAATATTTAATGTTTTATTCACTGGGACATTTGGAATAACTAACAACATCAAAATCTTACCAGTGTAGTATTGGGATCGATATCAATGTTAGCAGTTTCTCTAAAAATGTTTAGAATTTTTAAAAATTCTAAACATTTTTTAGAGAAACTAGCTAACATTGATATCGATCCAAATAATACACTGGTAAGTTTTGATGTTGTTAGTTTATTCACAAATGTCCCAGTGGATAAAACATTAAATATTGTTAGAAATAAATTAGAAAATGATGTCCATCTTGGTGAAAGAACTAAACTAAACATAAACACTATTCTTGAGCTACTTACTTTTTGTGTCAAAACAACATATTTTCAATACAACACTGATTTTTATAAACAAACTTCAGGCATGGCTATGGGTTCACCTTTATCACCTTTATTAAGTAATATTTTTATGGAAAATTTTGAGTCAAATTTTGTAGAGAATTATCAATATAAACCTTTAGTTTGGTGGAGATATATAGATGACATTTTTTCTATATACCAATATGACGAACACTGTTTGAATCATTTTTTAACACACATTAATACACAAGAACCAACTATTAGGTTTACTTTAGAAAAAGAAAACAACTCACAACTACCTTTCTTGACATTTTAATAAAAAGATTTAAACAATTTCGTAACAAAAATTTACAGAAAACCTACACATACAAATAGATACTTAAACTTTAACTCAAATCACCTCCATAATGGTTAAAAAGGGAGTTGTAAAAAGTCTATTTGATAGAATTAAAGTCATTTGTTCTAATCAAAATATAAACAATGAAAAAGATTATTTAAAAGATATTTTAATTCAAAATAATTATCCTCCTGATTTTATAAATAATTGTTTTCTTGAATTTGAAAATCCAAATATAAGACAAAATCAAAATAGACCTATTACAAATTTATTTTTACCATACATTCCCGGACTATCAAATAAAATTCAACGAATAGGAAATAAATTTAATATTCGCACAATCTTTAAAACACAAAACACCATTAGATCTCATTTAACAAAAACAAAACCATACAACTTAAATGAAAATACAAAAATGTCATTTATAAAATACCTTGCGAATGCGATAAGTTTTATATAGGTGAAACTTGTAGACCATTAGCTAAACGCATAAAAGAACACAGATCATACATTAAAAACACAGAATTTCATAAATCAAAAATCTGCCAACACGCATTTGATAACAATCATAGAATAAACTGGGATGCTTCGAGTATTTTAGCAAAGGAAACTTGTTCTAAAAAACGCAAAATCAAAGAAAGTGCGTATATATTATTAAATAAAGATAATTGTATAGCATCAATTTCAGTTAATTTAAATAACACTTGGTTGCCTTTGCTCGATACTGAAGTATCTTCAGGAAAACTAAAAATCAACTAACTTATTACCTTTTTATCCTACAAATAATAAATACACCGGTTACTTGTCACTCATGACACATATGTCAAACTATTTTCAGTTTGAGATATAAAAATAATCTAAATTTTAATCATTTCTAATTTAAATATTAGTTAATATTTTATTTTTATTTTTAACTTAATTTTTAATCTTGACAACGGTGGCAGACTTGCCACCGAAACGTCGTTTTTTAATTAGAGTTTTTGGGTTTTTTGGGGGTTTTTCTTTATTTTGTTTCAGGCGATCGGCCAGTTCATAGGGGTCAATAGGGCTGAACAGGGTCAGCTCGTATACTCCGGGACCAGGACCGAAGCGGTCCCATTCTTTCCAGGCGTGTACTCAACAAGAAGACCATCCAATTTTTTACAGATTCTTTTATCACTGAGAATTTAGACATTTTTCAATACAACAGCACTTCGTAAAACGGAAGGGGATGAAATCTTCCTGTTGATAGTGCAAAATTCTGAAACAACGAAAAATAGAAATTAGAATACAAATATATATATATATATATATATATATATATATATATATATATATATATATATATATATATATATATATATATATATATATATATATATATATATATCAAAATATATATATATATATATATATATATATTGTGTTTTATCGAGGTTTAACCTATAAATATTTTTTATTCTCTTTTCTACTCCAAACTTGTCCTACGCCTAGAATTAAAGTTAAGTTGAAAAATCAGTGAACATTTATTCGTTTATAAAAAGAAATGTAGGAAGCTATCGGTAAGTTATTATTTGCACCAAATTAAAATGAAATAAAATATTTAATTTAAAAACACTTAACAGTCGCAAAAAATACACAAAATCCTTTTTTAATTTTATAGAGTACTTTAAAACTAACTTCAGGATATCTTTATCTTTAACGGAAAAAATTATAAGTTAGTGGCCGATAGATGGTTCTTTAATAGCATATATGCAACAATTTTCCCTGATCATGCGCTTTAGCACATACAGAAAACACTGTATATACCTAACTCCTTGTAAGTGATTGCCCACGTTGTAAGTTCGGTCTCACCATCACTAAGAGTTGGTACTCTCCCCTTTAGTAAGGGTACCTGGCGTGTTTCTGTGCGGAAAAAAGTTGACCATCCCTTTATACCGAAGGAGCCACCAACAAAAAAAAAAAAAAAGACACAAAAGTTTACATTATTCGTATCTTAAAAAAGTATCTTGTTATGTAACTTTTCTCTAGCTGATCATCTACCTTGTAGTTAACTTGAAATGAAGTCAACTCAATGTAAAGCCTGTCTCAAAACTAACTGGAAATAAACTAAAGTTTATCTAAGTTGTATCTGATCATACGCACAATATCAAGTCATATATTTTTTTCCTAATCATATCTCAGCTGTAAGCAACAATATGAAATATTAGATTAAACTGCAAGTTAAATTACAGAATAAAATTATCAGTTACTAACTGGTCATGTAACTCATTCAAAATTAATCTATAAGTCATTTTTACTCACTACTCTAATTGCCAAGACATATTAAAATCACATTATATTACCATGTAATATAAGCTTTTAAAAGAAAATTAATTTTCATGTGTTCAATAATTTGTTACTAAAAACTAGTTATGTATATTTAAAACTGTTACTATAAATAAAATATATCATCTCTTAAAAATACCCTATATATTATCAAATTTTGTCCAAGTCCAAAATAGTTAAAAAATGGCAAATATCTGAACAACTATGCGTTTTAGGAAAAAATGATATGAAATTCGGTACCTGTCACCGCCTTAATAATTTGAAAAAAAGCTCTAACAGATGAGACCATTTTCAAAATTCTAGCTCTAAAAAAAAGTACAACTTAAGAATAAAATATCATGATATTTCGCCAAGTCCAAAATTACAAATAAAAATGCAAATATCAGAAAAACTATACGTTTTACGAAAAAATTAAGAAAAAATTGTGTCCTTGTCACCCCCTTAAAGATTTAGGAAAAACTCTAACACATGACACCACTTTCAACCCTCTAGCTCTTCAATATTCTATATATTCTTCATATACACTACATTCAAGAGCGCAAAGAAAAAGGAGAAGGAGGAGGCTCTCTCATCAATCCGGAGGCAGAAATTCCATAAACAAGCGGCCACAAAATGAGGAGTCACATCGGCAGAAGAGCGCATGCACTAATTTTCTCGTGATATAAAAGCGATTGCAGGAACATTTTCCATCAGTACAGTGAAGTGTGTGTGTGTTTCATATCCTTAAGCTTAAGGGGTAAGTATATTACAACTTTTTACCCCTCTAGTTTTTGGGTGTTGGATATTTGTTATTACATTATTTTTTTTAACTAAATGACAAAATTTAAACTTGCAATATTTGTGTATATATACTTTGATTTTCGGTCCTGATTTCCAAAGTGGTACTATAGGGGGTGATATTATAGGTTAATAGAGGGTTGAAAATAGTATCATTAAATAGACACACTAGTAAGGCGACAAGGGATATCAGGGGAGATTTTTTCATTTATTTTTTTGCTAAAACGCATATTTTTCGAGATAAATGCAAAATTTGCTTTTTTTTGTGGGAAGCTGGACTTAGAATAATTTCAGACGAACAAGCCGTTTGCACAATTCTTCGCGAGGAATGGTCAATTTGATTTTCGAATAAAGAGGAATAAACAAGAAGATTCAATATTTAGTATATAATTTTCAGGTATAATCCTCCCCTACCACCCCGTCTTGTCCGTTGAAATAAAAAGGTCCGAGACTTGTTGCTCTGCATCAGTCGAGCGAAGTGAAGTGGAGAGTGTTTTAAATTACTTTGTAAGTACATACATGCTTCCTCTTTAATTTTTCACCTAAAAGCCAAGAGGGTAGAAGAGGATTTTTTAAATTTCATTATTTATTATTATTTTTGAAGATTTGTAATAATTTTTGAACCTCAGGCAATATTTGACTTTGTTTATGGGTAGGTGATTGAACTTGTAAATATTTCACATATTTTAACTCGTCGTCTCAATAAGGGTAGTAAAATGAGGAGATATAGGTATGAAATTTTGTCAACTGATAGTTTATCCGATAATTCGGCAAGGGGATTGGGGAGATTTTTTCGATTATTTTTTTGCTAAAACGGGTAGTTTTTGAGTTATATGCAATTTTTCTCTTTTTCTTAGATGTCTGAACTTAGAATGATTCATGATTTTTACTCTTACGGGGTATTTTTTTTAAAGCTAGAGGGTTGAAACTGGTGTCATATCTTAGAGTTTTTCCCAAATCGTTAAGGGGGTGACAAGGACACAATTTTTTCTTGTTTTTTTCGTAAAACGTATAGTTTTTCTGATATTTGCATTTTAATTTGTTGTTTGGACTTGGCGAAATTTCATGTTTTTTTTACTCTTAAGGGTTTTTTTTTAAGATCCAGAGGGGTGCGAGTAGTCTCATATATTAGAGTTTTTTCCAAATCGTTAAGGGAGTGACAGGGATCGAATTTCTCCTTATTTTTTTCCTAAAACGTCTGGTTTTTAAGATATTTGCAATTTTTTAATTATTTTGGACTTGGCGAAATTTCATGATATTTTATTCTTAAGGGGTGGATCAACTATAGAATTTTTTGTAAAGTATGGTAAAGTTGATTTTAGAAAAAAGAGGAATAGGCAAGAAGATTCAATGGTATAATCCTCTCCCCTGCATCATTTGAACGAGGTAAAGGGAGAGTGTTTAAATTACCTTTTAAGTACCGTACATGCTTCCTCTTTTAATTTTTCATCTAAAAGCCAAGAGGGTTGAAGAGTATTTTTATTTAATTTAACTA
Source organism: Listronotus bonariensis (assembly GCA_014170235.1). Lineage (NCBI taxonomy): Eukaryota > Metazoa > Arthropoda > Insecta > Coleoptera > Curculionidae > Listronotus > Listronotus bonariensis. The sequence goes on along the minus strand of JACEGR010001658.1, from coordinate 105,798 downwards.
ATTATTATTATTTATGAAGATTTATAATATTTTTAAACCTCAGGCAATAGTTGAATTTGTTTATGGGTAGGTGTTTGGACTTGTAAAAATTTCACATATTTTAACTCGACGGCTCAATGAGGGTAGTAAAATGGGGACATATAGGTACGAAATTTTGTCAGCTGATAGGTTATACGATAATTCGACAGGGGAATTGGGGAGATTTTTTCGATTATTTTTTTGCTAAAACGCATAATTTTTGAGTTATATGCAATTTTCTGTTTTTTTTTCTTAGATATCTGTACTTAGAATAATTTTATGATTTTTACTCTTAAGGGGTATTTTTTTTTGAAGAGCTAGAGGGTTGAAAGTGGTCTCATATCTTAGAGTTTTTTCTAAATCGTTAAAGGGTGACAATTACACACTTTTTTCTTATTTTTTCGTAAAACATATAGTTTTCTGATATTTGCATTTTAATTTGTTATTTGGGACTTGGCGAAATTTCATGATATTTTATTCCTAAGGGGTATTTTTTTAAGAGCTATAGGGGGTGGAAGTAGTCTGATATATTAGAGTTTTTTCCAAATCGTTAAGGAGGTGACATGGACCGAATTTCTCCTTAATTTTTCGTAAAACGTCTGGTTATTAAGATATTTGCAATTTTTGAATTATTTTGGACTTGGCGAAATTTCATGATATTTACTCTTAAGGGGTATTTTTTTTTAAGAGCTAGAGGGTTGAAAGTGGTGTCATATCTTAGAGTTTTTTCTAAATCGTTAAGGGGTGACAAGGACACAATTTTTTCTTATTTTTTTCGTAAAAAGTATAGTTTTTCTGATATTTGCATATTTATTTGTTATTTTGGACTTGGAGAAATTTCATGATTTTTTATTCTTAAGGGGTATTTTGTAAAGAGCTAGAGGAGTGAAAGTGGTGTCATATATTAGAGTTTTTTCCAAATCGTTCAGGGGATGACAGAAACCGGATTTCTCCTTAATTTTTCGTAAAACGTGTGGTTTTTAAGATATTTGCAATTTTTAATTATTTTGAAATTAATAGATGGTATTTATTTGGGTACACGCCAAAATAAAATTAAAAGTACTAAAAAACCAAAAAAAAATATTAAACAAGTAAAAGATAATTAAAAATCGACGTTTCGGTGGCAAATCTGCCACCGTTGTCAAGAAAAAATATAATAAAAATAATAAAAATAAAAAATAAATAATAGTAAGTTTTTATTTTTAATATTTTTATTATATTTTCTTGACAACGGTGGCAGATTTGCCACCGAACGTCGATTTTAATTATCTTTTTACTTGTTTAATATTTTTTGTTTTTTAGTACTTTTAATTTTATTTTTGGCGTGTACCCAAATAAATACCATCTATTAAATGAATCCGCCAAACTACAGAACATATCTTCTATTTTGAAATTGTCAAATTTTATGACATTTTATTCTTAAGGGTGGATTTACTATACAATTCTTAACGACGAATGGTAAAGTTGATTTTAGAGAAAAGAGGAATATGCAAGAAGATTCAATGGTATAATCTTCTTCCCAGCATCAGATGAACGAAGTAAGGTGTAGGGTGCTTAAATTACATGCTTCCTCTTTTTTCACCAAAAAAAAAGCCAAGAGGGTTGAAAAATATTTTTTAATTTTATTAATTATTATTATTTATGAAGATTTATAATATTTTTAACCTGAGGCAATATTTGACTTTGTTTATGGGATTGTGCTTTGATTTTGTAATACTTTCACATATTTTAGCACGACGCCCCAATGAGGGTTGTAAAATGAAGAAATATAGGTATGAAATTTTCTCAACTGGTAGGTTAACCGATAATTCGACATTGGAATTGGGGAGATTTTTTCGATTATTTTTTTTGCTTAAACGCATAGTTTTTGGGTTACATGCAATTTTTCTGTTTTTTTCTTAGATATCTGAACTTAGAATAATTTAATGATTTTTACTCTAAAGGGGTGTTTTTTTTGAAGAGCTAGAGGGTTGAAAGTGGTGTCATGTGTTAGAGTTTTTCCTAAATCTTTAAGGGGGTGACAAGGACACAATTTTTTCTTAATTTTTTCGTAAAACGTATAGTTTTTCTGATATTTGCATTTTTATTTGTAATTTTGGACTTGGCGAAATATCATGATATTTTATTCTTAAGTTGTACTTTTTTTAGAGCTAGAATTTTGAAAATGGTCTCATCTGTTAGAGCTTTTTTTTCAAATTATTAAGGCGGTGACAGGTACCGAATTTCATATCATTTTTTCCTAAAACGCATAGTTGTTCAGATATTTGCCATTTTTTAACTATTTTGGACTTGGACAAAATTTGATAATATATAGGGTATTTTTAAGAGATGATATATTTTATTTATAGTAACAGTTTTAAATATACATAACTAGTTTTTAGTAACAAATTATTGAACACATGAAAATTAATTTTCTTTTAAAAGCTTATATTACATGGTAATATAATGTGATTTTAATATGTCTTGGCAATTAGAGTAGTGAGTAAAAATGACTTATAGATTAATTTTGAATGAGTTACATGACCAGTTAGTAACTGATAATTTTATTCTGTAATTTAACTTGCAGTTTAATCTAATATTTCATATTGTTGCTTACAGCTGAGATATGATTAGGAAAAAAATATATGACTTGATATTGTGCGTATGATCAGATACAACTTAGATAAACTTTAGTTTATTTCCAGTTAGTTTTGAGACAGGCTTTACATTGAGTTGACTTCATTTCAAGTTAACTACAAGGTAGATGATCAGCTAGAGAAAAGTTACATAACAAGATACTTTTTTAAGATACGAATAATGTAAACTTTTGTGTCTTTTTTTTTTTGTTGGTGGCTCCTTCGGTATAAAGGGATGGTCAACTTTTTTCCGCACAGAAACACGCCAGGTACCCTTACTAAAGGGGAGAGTACCAACTCTTAGTGATGGTGAGACCGAACTTACAACGTGGGCAATCACTTACAAGGAGTTAGGTATATACAGTGTTTTCTGTATGTGCTAAAGCGCATGATCAGGGAAAATTGTTGCATATATGCTATTAAAGAACCATCTATCGGCCACTAACTTATAATTTTTTCCGTTAAAGATAAAGATATCCTGAAGTTAGTTTTAAAGTACTCTATAAAATTAAAAAAGTATTTTGTGTATTTTTTGCGACTGTTAAATGTTTTTAAATTAAATATTTTATTTCATTTTAATTTGGTGCAAATAATAACTTACCGATAGCTTCCTACATTTCTTTTTATAAACGAATAAATGTTCACTGATTTTTCAACTTAACTTTAATTCTAGGCGTAGGACAAGTTTGGAGTAGAAAAGAGAATAAAAAATATTTATAGGTTAAACCTCGATAAAACACAATATATATATATATATTATATATATATATATATATATATATATATATATATATATATATATATATATATATATATATATATATATATATATATATATATATATATATATATATATATATCAACAACAAGATCGTACCATTCAATTTTTAGACCCATTTTCAAACTGTTAGTTTCAGTAAGGTGAATATTATCATGATGTACAGGGTGATCAATAGAGTGCTGCAAAAAAACAAAAAATCGAGTGTGTCCCATTTCAGTGGTAATTTTTTTGTCGTTATAATATGGGTTGTTAGCAAGGTCATATCAATATCTCTAGATGTTTATGCCCGTTTTTGAATTGAGGACCTCTGGCTTGCGATACACCTCTAAACGTCAAATTTTGGTAATCAATTCATTAAAAAGCAATAACTGGAAAATGGATTGACGGATTTCAACGAGTGTTTCATATTTGGAAAGCTCATTTCATGTAGATTTTTTTGTGTCCTAAGCACTTTTCGATAGGTTATAATTTTATGAGTATACGGGGCCAACAAATACAAAAACATAGCTAATTTAGACAGCCTAAATATAGGATAAATTATTGAACGCGAAAGGGACCATATGTGTGTGTTCTGTTTTAAAAATGGCCAAGTTCAAGTTTGTGTTAGGGTATTTGGTGTTGTACACCATGATATACAGAGTGATCAACAAAGTGCTCCCAAAAATTTAAATGTTTAATTTTGTGCCATTTTGGATAGCAAAATGTTTTACTTATTAGAATAATATTGTTTTTTCGATATTCCTAGACGTTGTTGCAAGTCATTTTTATTAAAATCCTAGATAAATGTAAATTTAGGATTTCCCAGTAATTCATTTTACACATGTTTTATACTAAACGTTAAAAAATAAAACATTCTCATTGGATAAAATGTGTAGAAACGCATCGCTGCTATAGATAAATTCAATGCATCAAGTAAAAATTTTTTGGTTTTTGTAGAGGTAATTTGGCTCTTCTAAAATGGCAAAACTATGCTAAAATCAACTAAAAATAAATTGCGGTAAGTTTTTAGACACCGAAATGTACTAAAAGAGTTTCAAGCCTAACAATTTAATCTAAAACATGTTGCGCAAACAAGGCCCTTCTGTACCTAACGTTGCGGTAATTATGGAAACAATAATAAATTTGAAAGCACTTTATTACTCCGTATATCATGGTGTACAATACCAAATACCCTCATTTATGTTTAAAAATGTTTAAAACTTTAAGACATTGTTGGAATTCCTACCATGCAGACCTAATGCCATAATAACGACGCATTTTTGCTCAATAAGTTTACAGGCACTTAAACAGCATAAATCGAATAACGATAGAAATCGTTCCGAGATATTGACACAAACTTCAACTTGGCCATTTTTAAAACAGAACACACACATATGGTCCCTTTCGCGTTCAATAATTTATCCTATATTTAGGCTGTCTAAATATACTCATAAATTATAACCTATCGAAAAGTGCTTAGAGACACAAAAAATCTACATGAAATGAGCTTTCCGAATATGAAACACCTTCGTTAAAATCCGTCAATCCATTTTCCAGTTATTGCTTTTTAATGAATTGATTACCAAAATTTGATGTTTAAAGGTGTATCGCAAGCCAGAGGTCCTCAATTCAAAAACGGGCATAAACGTCTAGAGATATTGATATGACCTTGCTAACAACCCATATTATAACGACAAAAAAAAAATTTCCACTGAAATGGGACACACTCGATTTTTTTGTTTTTTTGCAGCACTCTGATCACCCTGTACATCATGATAATATTCACCTTACTGAAACTAAATGCAATACAGCTTAAGGTAGAAGAAACGCGGTTATAAACTCCGTTTTGGATATTCAAATAAGTTAATTTTTAAAAAGTTACAGCAGTTTGAAAATGGGTCTAAAAATTGAATGGTAACGATCTTTTTGTTGAGCAGTTTATATATATATTTGTATTCTAATTTCTATTTTTCGTTGTTTCAGAATTTTGCACTATCAACAGGAAGATTTCATCCCCTTCCGTTTTACGAAGTGCTGTTGTATTGAAAAATGTCTAAATTCTCAGTGATAAAAGAATCTGTAAAAAATGTTAAGCGTTTTAATTTACAAGGCAGAGAAGTAGAATTTAAGATCAAACCTGTTCCTACTAATGTAGAACCTGTGGGGTGGATAAAAAATGCTTTAACAGAAGTAATTATGCATGTGACGTCAGATTTAAAACCTCGCGATCAAGTCGGAATAAGTTTTTGTTCAAAGAAATTCGGCCGTGGAGAAGGATGGATAAGTTTTAGACCTGCTGAAAAGATAATAGTTGAAGATATATTAGAAGTAATTCAAGGGGTTTACCAATCAAATTCAGCAGGATTAGATACTGATACGTTCTGTCTTCGAGTAACAGCTGTTCGCCTTCCTGCTGGTAGGGGTCGGGATAAAAATTACAACACCTTTGACGAAGAATGTGTCGGGAGAAGGGGAATTATCGTTGTTAACAACAAAGATAATTTATGCTTGCCTCGGGCTTTGGTCGTTGCAATGGCCAAGGAAACAAAAGATCCTGAGTTTAATAAAGTTAGAAACGCTGCTTGCAAGTTGCAAGCGCAAAGAACGATGAAACTGTTGAAAGAAGCTGCTGTCACGATACCAGAAGGAGGAGCTGGAATTCCTGAATTGCAAATATTTCAACAATATCTGACCGATTTTCAAATAGTTGTCTATAGTTATGGATCAAAGGGCCGAGATATCATTTTTGAGGGGGCCAACAATTCTTCCAAAAGGTTAAATCTCTTACACCATGATGGTCATTATAATGTGATTACTTCGTTAACTGCAGCTTTTGCATGCATCTACTATTGCGAAGAGTGTCACATACCGTATGATCATAAAAATCAACATAGGTGTGGAGGAACATGTCAATCCTGTCAGCAAACTCCAAAATGTCCGGCAGGACAAATTAAGATTAAATGTGATAGTTGTCTAAGAACTTTTAGAGGGAAAAGCTGTTTTGCAAATCACCTGAAGGATGGATCATACAAAAAGAATAAAGCTGTGTGCAATGAAATAAGAAGTTGTCAAAATTGTTTAAAAACTGTAAGGAGTAAAAGAGAACACATCTGTGGCGAGATCTTTTGCAAAACCTGCAACGTCCACGTACCCGCTAACCATCTGTGTTTCGTTCAACCCGACACAGGAACACCTAAGATAAAAGATCTACTTTTTGTTTTTTATGATCTAGAGACTAGGCAGGAAGAGGTCTTAGCAAATGGCACACTACTACATCAACCAAACCTCTGTGTCTTCAAGCAATGCTGCGATGAGTGTATACATTCTGATATAATGCACTGCGATAAATGTGGTGTAAGGTTACAAAAAATTAAAAGTGCTGATGCTGTTGCCTTATTTACACATCATGTGTTAGAATGGAGGAAAAAATTTACAAATATCATAGTAATTGCACATAATGGTCAAGCTTTTGATCACCAGTTTATTTTGAATTACATTCTAACCAAAACAGATATTACACCTGAACTGATAATGAGAGGAACAAAGATAATCATGATGAAAGTGGGAAATGTAAAATTTATAGATAGTTTAAACTATTTTCCAATGGCTCTGTCAAAATTACCAAAAGCCTTTGGATTAACAGAGTTAAAAAAAGGTTATTTTCCACATTTATTTAACACTTTAGCTAACGCTGAATACGTTGGAACTTTACCAGCACTAGAGTTCTATAGTCCTGGCACAATGAAGGAGGATGACAGAAAAAAATTTTTGCAGTGGTATGAAGCCCACAAAAATGATCACTTTGATTTTAAAACTGAGCTTGTTGAATACTGTATATCAGATGTGGAAATCCTGTCTCAAGCATGTTTGAAATTTCGCGAACAGCTGATAACTACAACCAATGTTTGTCCTTTTACCGAAGCTGTCACCATTGCATCTGCCTGCAACAAGGTTTATCGTAGAAATTTTCTCCAACCTAATACAATAGGGCTTATCCCGAAAAACGGTTATCGGTGGAAGGATAGACAAAGCAAAATTGCAATTCAGTGGCTGCTTTGGGAAGAACAACAGAGAGGTTTAAATATTGTTCATGCAGCTAAAGATCAAGAAACTGTCTTGCATGGTGTAAAGGTTGATGGATACTCTTCCGAAACAAAGGAGATATTTGAATTTCACGGTTGTTACTATCACGGCTGTACCAGTTGCTACAAATTTGGAAGAAGCGACCCTCTTTTGAAGATCCCTCGCAAACTTTTGAGTTGAAATATGAGGCAACATTAGCAAAAACAGCCAGACTCAGAGGCTTTGGTTTTACTGTGCATGAGATGTGGGAATGTGTTTTCCGCAGACAGCTTCGAGAAAGCCCTGAGATTGAGACTTATACATCGACACATCATCTATTAAATTCTACACCCTTAAACCCCAGAGATGCTTTTTATGGAGGTCGAACGGGTAATGTATATGAATATTATGAAGCTAAACTAGGTGAAAAAATTCAATACGCTGACGTTTGTTCACTCTATCCATGGGTTTGTAAATATGGAAAGTTTCCCATTGGGCACCCCGAGGTTATTGTAGGCGCAGAATGCAAAAAACTAAATTTATCAGAAACAGCGGGTCTTATCAAATGTACGATGCTCCCTCCTAAAGATCTTTACCATCCTGTTTTGCCTGTTAAAATGAACAATAAACTCATGTTTGTCTTGTGTGCAAAATGTGGTTATGAGATGAATCAAGACTCTTCCTGTTCACATTCCAATGAAGAAAGGGCCTTAACGGGTACGTGGGTGCTAGATGAGGTCTTGAAAGCTTTAGAGAGGGGATATCATATATTAGAAATATTTGAAATTTGGAAATATACTACCCTGCAGGGTAATAAAGAAATGAAGGGTTTGTTCACAGATATGATGAACAAATTTATAAAGATCAAACAAGAAGCTTCGGGGTGGCCGAAAGAGTGTAGATCAGAGGAAGAAAAAAACAATATATTGAGAAATTTTCTGACCGAGAAGATGTTAATTTGGAATATGCTGCAATTCTGGAAAACCCCGGTCTAAGGTCCCTAGCTAAATTGATTCTTAACTCTTTTTGGGGAAAATTTGGACAACGCGAGAACCAACCAAAAACTAAGATTGTAAATGATCCGGCGGAATTCTTTTTAATGCTTACAAACCCTGCTATCTATGTTAATGCTAGTCTCCCTATTAACGAGAACACGTTAATTGTTAATTATGAATTCACGGATGAGTCTTACGATCCACTTCCGATGGTAAATGTTGCAATAGCTGCTTTTGTCACGGCGCAGGCTCGGCTTAAACTATATTCTTACCTGGAAGAACTTGGCGATAGGGTTTTATATTACGACACGGATTCAGTAATATACATCTCGAAACGTGATACCTCTGACATACCAACAGGCCAATTTGTCGGTGACATGACCGATGAACTGGAGGGATATGGTTCTGGATCCTATATTACGAGTTTTGTCTCTGGTGGTCCGAAGAACTACGCCTATAAAATATTCTCGACAAAAACAAAGTCGGAGCAGTTTGTTTGTAAAGTAAAGGGAATATGCCTTAACTATGAAGCGTCAAAGTTGATAAACTTTAATTCCATTAAGGACATGATTCTGAAGAGGTCTGATCCTATACCTATTGTATCCAAAAATTTTCACCGAACTAAGGAACATTTGATTACCACAAATACAGAAGTGAAACTCTACCGTCCTAATTCTACAAAGAGGAAATTTCTGGACGACGGCAGTTCCGAACCATACGGATACAAGAAGAAGAAAGTGAAATCTTAAAATATGTAGTATTATTTATAAAATATACTAAAACCTATGGGTCTAAGATGAAAAAATATATTGTTAAATGTGTATTATTTTTTAATAAAGAGAGATTAAACCTAATAATGTTGTTGTATGTTTGTGTATAGGTGTGAGAAAGGGCGGAGGTATAGGAAGTACGGTATAGGCGTGAGAAAGGGATCAGTTCACGTCTGACAACCTCGTTAAGGGCTTCTTTTATAATTGTCATCATATTGTTTATGACATGATTTTCAATATCTATTTGACAATTGTAAGGTAAACCCGATCAGAAGCCCGTCGGGCACGGACCAAGATAGCTAATGCCAAGGTAGATAAGGTCAAGGTAGATAATGCCAAGGTAGATAATGCCAGACCTAACCTCGCACCGGTAGCTAGCGCCATTCTTCTTTTTTTGAGGTTATGTTGACAATTCTTCTTCTTTTGCTGAAACGACGATATGCCTACTATACATTTTTTAATTCATTTTGTTTCTTATTTTTTTTAAGAAAATCCACTTTATTGCACATTTTTCGACCCAAAAAAGTACTCTGGATTTTTCTTTTTTGTTTAATGAGGTTTTTATTACCAATTACGTAACGACAACAATAAAAACCTATTTTAATAAGGTTTATTTCTTCAATTTTTACTAAAACTTTTTAAATTTTTAGGTTTTTTTTTTAACTACACCATATTTCTTGAAAGTGAAAAATGTGCGGGCGCATGATTATAAGAACTTTTTTATATTTTCTGATGTAGAATCTACCTCTAAATTTCCTTTACATCATTTTTTAACAAGTCTGTAAATACGGGTAATAAAGCGTTACAATCATTATTCTAAAATAGAAAAATATTTTTTGCATCTTTTTATATTGCATTAGTAGTTACCCTTTTCTAGCAGTGATATATTTAGTAACTTACCAAAGATTACAACCAGTACCAGTCTATTTTCTTTACTTCTGGAAAACTTTAATGAAAAGATTAATTTTAAACAAGCAAGCGACAAGCCAAAATACACTTTCTCTGCGCTGCAGGAGGTATACATATTATACATAATTCTTTAAAGGAAAATTTTATGAACCACAATAGGTGTATAAAAAAAGTTGTCACCTATATATTTGCCACTTTGTTTAAATACATAAATTACAATTAAAAAACACAGTTAATAGGTACTTCCATGGCTTCTGCTCTGAAGAATTGTCCAGTATTGTTCCTCCACTCACGGTTCCCAACAGAGAAACTCGTGGATCCGCGCGTATGCATCCCTATACGGTCCAACTGGAGAGGCCCCGAACCTCCCACTTTGTTCGTTCTTTTATCCCTAGAGTTTCTAGATTGTGGAACCTGCTTCCCGCAAAGGTCTTTCCTTCCCCCAAATCTTCCAGTATTTAAGTCCCGTGTCAACAAACTCCCTCTTACCTCGCTTAAGGCACCCACGGTACGTTAGTATTTAGGCTTTTAGCCTTCGTAGTTTGTCCAAAGATAAAAAAAATGCCACTAAAAATCTGTACATACAGTTAAGAACTCGAGAATAATGTTAATGAAATAGGATTATATTTTAATTCATTTTTTATATTGCATTATTAGTTACCCTTGTGTAGCTGTAATATATTTTAGTAACTTACCAAAGATTACAACCAGCATTAGTCCTTCTGAAATATTTTATTGAAAGGATTAACTTTAAACAAGCAAACGACAAGCTAAAATTACATTTTTCCTGCGCTGCAGAAGGTATAAATATACATATACATAATACTTAAAAGCATATTTATCCATCTTTTGCTTGATAAAACACGAACTCTGGACAGTTTATATTTTATAAAACACGATAAAAGGTATTTTAATTTTTAAAAAATAGCCGTCACTTATTTATTAGCCACCTTGTATAAGTACATAAATTTACAATTAAAAAGTACAAAATTTTAAATAAATTTAATTTAACTTGCGCGTCTCTTTGTATAGTTATTAACAATGCCACTAAAAGTATTTTTATACAGTTAAAAAAAACAATAATTTTATTAAAATAAGATAATATTTTTCTCCATTATTTTTATATAGCATCATTAGTTACCCCTGTCCAGCAGTGATATATTTTAGTGACTTACCAAACATTACAACCAGCACCAGCAAATTTTCTTTACTTTTATTAAAACTTAATTAAAAGGATTAACTTTAAACCAGTAAACGATAAGCTAGAATTTTATTTTTCCTGAGCTGCAGGAGGTATAAATATTATACTTTAAAGCATAACTCCTTATGTTTTGCCCGATAAAACACGCACTTTGGATGGTTTATATTTTATGACCCTTCCTGTATACTCTAATTTACAATAACAAAAAGCAGCCAAAAATAAAGATTAATTTGTTAAAAAAAACATACCACCAAAGTTTAAATAAATTCCAACACACGAGTCCTTATTGTATAATTATTTACAATGCCACTGGAAATCTGTGAATATAGCTAAAAAAGCTTAAAATAACTTTAATAAAATGGGATTATATTTTTCTGCATTTTTTATTTTGCATTAATATTTACCCTTTTTGAGCAGTGATATATTTTAGTGACTTACCAAAAATTATAAGTAGCACCAGTCCACTTTATTTACTTTCAGAAAACTTTAATGGAAGGATTAACTTTAAACAAACAAACGACAAGCTTAAATTACATTTTTCCTGCACTGCAGAAGGTATAAATATTATACATAATTCTGTAAAGCATTACTTCCAATGTTTTGCAGGATAAAACATGAACTTTAAAGAGTTTATTATTTATAAAACACAAAAGAGGTATTTTTATTCAAAAAAGAAGTTGCCACCCTTTTGTTTGATACTCTGTATAAATACAAAAATTTACAATAAAAACAGAGTCAAAAATAACGAATAATTTGTTAAAAAACATTAAAATTTAAATAATTTATTTCAACCCACGCGCCTCTTTGTATAATTATCCACAATGCCACTAAAAATCTGTAAATAAAGTTAAAACATTAGTTACAATAATTTTAATGAAATAAGATAATATTTTTCGGTATTTTTTATTATAGCATTATTAGTTACTTTTGTCCAGCAGTGATATATTTTAGTGACTTACCAAAGATTACAACCAGCACCAGTCCATTTTCTTTACTTCCGGAAAACTTTAATGGAAGGATTAACTTTAAACAAGCAAACGACAAGCTAAAATTACATTTTCCCTGCGCTGTAGGAGGTATAAATATTATACATAATTCTTTAAAGCATGACTCTCAATGTTTTGCTGGATAAAACACGAACTTTGGACAGTTTATATTTTATGAACCACATTAACTAAAGTGCCTATCTAAGGTCTTTTAGATGATGTCTTTAAATATTTCTTTTTATATGTTGGTTCTTTTAAATTAGTTTATTCGTAAATTTAAGGCGTAAAATTTGGTTTTTACTACTTTTTATAATATAAAATGTAACGTTTAAATGTGTTTGTCAATTTCTTTTACATAAAAATTAAAACCTAAATACTTGGCAAGAGAAAGTGAAATTTAAAAAAAAATGTTTAAAACATTTTGTTTATAAATTTGCTTTCTCATGCTCAGTATTTAAGTGTTTATGCATAAGTTTTAAAACATGGCCATTTTTTTGTCTTGACGTAAAAGTCAATTATCTACAACATTTATACAATTTTGTTATATTTTCAAAAATGAAAGTGGTTTACTTTCGGGCATTTTTTATATTTTTGTTACAACTGGCCCTGTAAAAAAACTAATAATTTTGTATTTATTAGTTTTGGACCATGCGATCAGTTTTCCCAAAGTGCCGTTTTAATATCCAAAAATGTTTGATCCATTTGTCCTCTTGTAACACCTATCCTGGGACACACTGTGTGGACAAAAATCTTAATAGTCAATTTTTTAAAATAAAATCATTTTTCTTTTATTACTTTATTTTATAAAGCGTAAAAATAAGGCTGTGAAGTTAATGTTGTCTATTTAAAAGTTTATAGTTTTCGAAATATTATCAATTTATTATTTATCTATTGCTTAGTTGGTCCTGATGGTCAAATGCGGTGTCATAGGTAACTAGAACATACTTACCCGTACAACCCGTCACTTACACCCCATAAATTGCAACCCTAAATCAGGGTTGCAATTCACCACCCAAATCTTAAATGGAAAAAGAGGTTAAATAATACCTTATTTTGAAAGTCTCTTGACCCTAAAAACAAGTTTAAAGTCTCTGCTATTATTTTTGGTGATATGACAGCTTCTTAAAATTTCCATTTGAAAACGAAACAGAGCATATTTTAGGCACTTTACGTCATGTAACATTACATTTTTTGTGACCTGTAACATCATAGGTCCAATAAAGATTTTAAAAAGTTTAACACTTTCTATCTTGAAAACAGTGCATATACGGATATATATATATTTTTTTTGGTATACAATAACCTTAGGACTACAACCAAACATTTTTTTATCGCAATTAGGTAATACCTTGTATACGGCTAATACAACCAAACTATTATGTTGGTCCAAACCTTTGTTTATAAACTATGCTGCTGATATTTGTTGTATTGTGGTGTATGCTATATACGTTGTTGTAATTTTGTTCTAAATGTCTATATTAAGGATTTCTTAACAATAGGCGCATTTAGGGAACTGCAGCACTTTAATAAATCAGTAAAGCGGATTTTTGGTAAAGTTTCAACTCTTTTAGCAATATTATTCTGATTTCTAATAATATTAAAAAGCTTTTTTATCGGCTTCGTTAATAAGTTGTACTGCCAGATTGTTTTTATTCGTTACCCTTTAGAATAATAATAAAAAAACCTATATTAAATTAAAAGCCTAAAAAAGAGAAATCACTGCAGCACTTTATCGCTAATAGTTCCCTGAATGCGCCCAAATATACATTATGGTCAAGATCACGACATAAGTTTTATTATGTTTATTAATTTTCTCCTAAAAAAGACCATAATTTTCGGTATTCTTTGGGAAAATTTATTTTATTAAGAAGCAAGTTTGACATAACAGGATAAAGAAATCATTTCTATTCAGTTAAAACAATTATTTTTAGCTGTGAAAGAGAAAAAACACCCGTCGGCATGGCTTTGTATTTATTTCAGATGCATGAGTCAACGCTATTTGCAAATTTGCTAGATGGACGAATTTAAAAAACGGTGGAAACCGACATTTTCAAAAGCGAAATGTTAAACTCATATCAGCATTTTTCGGTGATACTTGCATAAATTTGTTTTCCATTGCAAATGTGATATGCTTAAAAAAGTATGTGTGTTTATTTTTTTATATCTAATATGTTTTTAAAACGCAACTAGATACAATTTTTACTTAAACATAAACTACTTTTATTATGGTATATTTTTTTGTATTTTAATATATCCTTTTATTTTATTATTTATACATTTATTAAATTAACAAAATTAAACCTTTTGTAGTGTCGTTAGACATATTTAATTTATTAATGCTGTGTGTTAAGTTCTTTAAAACAAGCACAACTTATGAAGGTCCACATAGGCCAAAATGTTGCTCTGGTAATTTTTTATTAAAATAAAATTTGTTAACATTTTTTTCTTGCTTTAAAATATTGCCAAGGAGTTTTCATTATACTTGGTTTATTTTAACTAATGCTAAAATAATTCATTTCTTTCTTTTATTTATTTTGTAAATTACATTTTACCTAGTAAAAAAGTCATTACTTAGTATTTACGTTTAAAAATATTTGTAAGAGCACAAAATTTTACATAAGAAGTAATATAAACTAAGTTACATCAGAACTTCTTTCTTTGTTTTACTAAACTGAACCATTTTAGGACCTTTTCTATATTTTTATGGTAAATTCATTTACGTAAAAATCTGTGTATGTGCTTACCTGCCAGATAAGCATTACGCCATAAATGTACAAAAAAATTAAAATACCTAAATTTTTTATATTTAAATTTTATTTATTTTATTTAAGAATACTTTTTAAGTGTAAATACAATAAAAATTTAATTTTGAGAATTGTTTAGACTTATCACCAATATATTGATAACTTTTTTAACTGTACAATGTTATTTGAGTTTTTACTTATTTTGAGGAAAGTTACTTGTTTTTGTTTATGCTTATAATTTATACTTGGTGTTTCTAAAAAAGTCGCAGGTGGATCCTTATAATATGTTAAGTACTTTTAAACGAATGACACACAAACTTCTTTTCTAACTTTTATTTTACTTTGTATTAGTTTCCGTTTTATTACCGTATGTCAGTTTTCGTAGATGCAATTTTTTTTTAATTTTACCCAAATTATAATTGGGTTCTTCAAAGCTTAATAGTGACACCACATCAGATAAACTCTTAATATAAAATATGACTATTACGTCATGCTATGAACTATACTGAGCTAATTCATCAACGAACATATGTCGATGATAAGGTCACGACTACCCACATGTCATATGACATAACCACTAGTGCTGGGTGATATTTGTTTGAGTTTTTAAATGTAGATGTTCTATTATTATTAATAGCACAAAAAATGTTAACTGTCCTAGCTAAAAATAAAATTAAAAAACATTTTGACTATAGGTTTTTAGTTTCATTTGGTATAATAGCTTTTAAATACATCGATGTTTGTTTTCGATCGAATATCGATGGTCAACATTGAGTTTAGGTCGATGTCTCAGAACTATTTCCACTTCCACACTTATAAGTGTAATCTATCATGCATTAAAATTAAACATGAAAAAAATTGTTTTTCTTTATTAGATAAATACATATTGGATAAGAAAATTTGGATCGTCAATGTCTAATAGATTTTATTTCTTATACAAATTTTTATCGTTTGTATTTACTATAGCCCAGTCAATTTAGACTTTTACCTTGGAATCTTACGGAATAAGCTGAATACTTAAGCATACCTTTATTTTCGTACAAAAAATACTTAAAGTCACATATGATATCGTTCAAAAAACTTGAAATATGTATAACAAGTCAAAGGTAAAAAGAAAAATCCGTTTTTTTCAAATATCTTATTTCTTTTACCTGTAATCGAATTAATATTTATTATGAACATGGAAAATTTCGAGGACGAATCTGTTGGTGTCGGTGATACTTACGGCTGTAATTATAAAGAAAACGATTTTAAAATTGTTGGCCAATTAGAAGAAGATGAAGACGAGAAAGATGATGATTAATTGTAGTAGTAATATTGTAATTAATAAAATTGAAACTACTTTATTTTGCCTTTCCTTATTCAAATGCAGTTGTCCTTCATTAGAATAAAATAGATGCATAATATTTATAATATTTATGGTACATGAAATTTATACATTTTTCGTAAATAAGTAAATAACATGGTTAGTTTACTGATATGTAGTAAATACTTAAGTAAAAAGATAACATATTAGACTAAAAATCACGATTCATCACATGCTAATGTACACTAAAGCGCTTTACACTCTGCGCCCTCTATTATTGGATCCGTGAGCCAAACAAAAAAAAATTGTATTAAATTTGTAAACAATTTTATGTTCTGCAACTTTTATAATATATATAAATGCGATTAGAGATGAAGGAAAAAAGATATTTGCTGATTGATAATGAACTGATTTTTTTACGTTTGACCTGTCATATTTTGAGTTTCTCACAGGATATCATATATAATTTTTGGAAGAGCATTTTTGTACCAAAAGAAAGGTATTAAGCTTATTTCGTGGGATTTCGAGATTAACCCTTTAATTTGGCTTAGATGACTGGGGTACTAGGCAATAAAATGGTAACGTAATCGTCGTCTTTCGTGATTTAAAGTTTAACTATTTAACAGCTCTACGGCACACCTTTTGTAATAACAATATTAGATAAAACTTGTTGAATTATTGTAATAGCTGGCTAGTTTACTTTAATAAAAAAACATGCGAATGTTTTTGAACCTACAATGGTAAAATTTACACATAAAATGCGTAAGTCTGTTTTTGACAAGTAGAAAAAAATTTAATTTTGTTAAAAATACACATCTGAAAATATATTAAAATGTATAAAACAACAATTTTAAATTAAAATTGTATTTTTAATTAACGTTTCTTTCTTTTAAAATATTTTACGCCTTCACAACGTTTGTAAGCCTCTTTAAAAAACAAAGCATTTTAAAATGAATCTTTTACAGTTTTAGGTAATTAAAAATCCGTTAATTCTTTGAACTTAAAAAACATTTTTCTAATAAAATATATATTTATTAAGTACACACTTATGTACCAACTTTTTCTGCAAAACAAAATGAAGGTATGTAAAAATATATTTTTAAAGCTAAAATACTTAACTATTGCAAAAAGCCTTAAAAATTTAATTTATTCCTTTTGGTATCTTTTATATACAATCAAAACCAATAATCAATATTAAAAATGTTTTTTTTAAGTCTAACTGTTAATGAGAAGAAGATAATACAGGGTGGGTCAGAAATGAGAAACCCATTTTAAATGTTTCTTCTTTTTGTCCTTCTTCTTAAATTTTCTTTCCTTTTTTTATTTTGTGTCAAGACTGTTAAAAAAAAATTACAGTGAATTATTTATCACTTCTTCTTTGCAAGTAACTTGTCAAATTTTATTATATATTATTATTACAAATTAATAATTTTAACCCAGCGTCAATACATTGCACATTTTAATACCAGGTATGCGTCCACTAAAAAAACAATTTGTACTATTGTCGCTAAGTAAACAAAAACGGAAAGCGTAAAGATTACTTTAAAACAGGTAAACCATGTTCCGAAATTAGAGAATATTAAGCGATTAAGGCAGAGTGTTAATAATAATCACTCAACTTCAACCAGAGGACGATTAAATGTCTGGCCTTCAAGATCGCCCGACTTAACGACGCCCGATATCTTTCTCTGGGGCTACCTGAAAGGAAAAGTAGGTATACAAAAATAAACGTGGACACTTAAGGTATTAAAAGCCACTATTAGAAACAAAATTCGGGCAATACCAATAAAAACGTTCACGTTATTGATCGAAAATGTAGTGGTTGGAGCAAGGCTGTGTAAAAAGAAGAAGGAGGCCATCTACGAGACATTAAAGGCGGTCATCTGAGAGACATTATTTTGCACACAGAAATCTTTAAGACATATATTTTTGTAATTGATTAAAAACATATTATACTAAACCTATTAAATACAATATTTAAAAAATAGGTAACCTACTTTTGGCCCACCCTGTACAATAATGATTTATTGCATTTAAAATATACCCCATTTATTTTTATAAATCTGTTTTTAGTTTTAAGTTACAAAATAAATAATTTATAAGTATTAGACGTAAACTAATTAAATTTTACACTTTATGAACTATAAACTGTGTAGAAGCAACGCAATATTTTTTTACAACTACAATAAAGTAATATTTTAGACGTTTACAAAGCAAAAAACCATTTAAAGGGTTTAATATTAAAACACGATAAGCAACAATCACAAAATACTGATTAATAAAATGTGGTTGACCTACTTTTATTAAAAATAAACTTAAATGCATTTTAACTACAAGGAAAAATACTTAAAACTTTTTATTGTCGCTAATCATAATGATAATTAAATAAATAAAAGTGTGAAATAGATTCTGATGGCTGTGTGGCTTATTGTGTTTTTACAATATGCCCTTTAGTTTAAAAAGTACAAAATTAGAAGAATATTTAGGCATTTTAAAATCTAAAGTATGCAAGTGTAAATGTTATAATGCAAAAGGTATTATTTGTTGTATTGTTAATTTTATTTGTGCTAAAACCAAAAACATACAGGATGATCAAACTTAAGTCGGCACTATTGCTTACTTCTTTATTTTTAAAGATAATTAAATAAAAAAAAAATGTTTTTTTCTGCTGATTAACATGCTGCCAACAGAAAGACAATTAGTGCTTAATGTAACACCGTGTATATTGAGTTCCCATAAAAATTTTTATCAAAGGGCTTAAGGTAGTACTACCGGTGTAAGAATTGCTTTTAACATTGATCCTTATGAAAAATCGCAAATTTTATTTTACTTCACAAAAACTGTGTGTGTTCCGATTTTAATAAAAGTTATATCAACGGAAGAAAAGACAATTCTTAACATTTTAGCTAATTAAAATTTGACCTTTAGAGTTTGTGATAGTAGTAATTAATTAATAATTAAGAAAAATATGCGATGTGACTGATATGTGGCAACGCCGCAACGGTTATGATGTGCCCGAAAAAGTTTATCGAATACGGTATATAGAGATATAAAATTGATGCCAGCCCAATACCTTTTTCGTTTTTCGATTACAAGATCCAATGAGTAATAACATAGAGTAAGGAAATTATGTTACTTTATGTTAATAATAAATATCCGCAATAATTAGAAAACATGTTTTTTGCGAGTGTTTTCAAGTAAACAATTCCAATTAGACAACACTAATCCGATGTATCAATATTTACGTTAGTTTGACAAGTTAGGTGACAGAAACTTTGCATGTTTTCCTTATATTTATGTGCTACTTGACCTTGTTTTACAAATTTGTTATAATTTTTTTCAGTAGCTGTTTTGCCTTCTAATTAAATTATTTTTTTATAGTGATATGATAAGGGTGATTTTTTTTTTTTTTTTTTATCTTTGGACAAACCACGAAGGCTAAAAGCCTAAATACTAACGTACCGTGGGTGTCTTAAGCGAGGTAAGAGGGAGTTTGTTGACACGGGACTTAAATACTTGAAGATTTGGGGGAAGGAAAGACCACCGCGGGCAGCAGGTTCCACAATCTAGAAACTCTAGGGATAAAAGAACGAACAAAGTGAGAAGTTCGGGGCCTGTCCAGTTGGACCGTATAGGGATGCATATGCGCGGAACCACGAGTTTCTCTGTTGGGAACCGTGAGTGGAGGAACTATACTGGTCAATTCTTCAGAGCAGAAGCCATGGAAGTACCTATAAAAAGCGATAAATCGCCCACAGCCCGACGATGGGCAAGAGAGGGAAGCCTTTCTGTAAGTGAAGGATCATTAATGAGACGAACAGCTCTTCTTTGAATAGAATCAAGAATGCTCAGGGTTGTTGGGGACGCTATGCCCCAGATATGAGAACAATATTCCAAGGGAGGTCGGATTTGGGAAACATATAAAGTGTATAAATTAGAAGCGGAAAAATACTTTTTAGCTCGAAAGAGAAATCCAAGCTTTTTGAAGCTGCCGTGGCTATAGATACAATGTGTTTATGCCAGTTAAGGTTACTTTCAAATGTGACGCCCACGAGATTAAAGGTGTCTTTGCTCTGTAGAACTTGGCCGCTCATAAGTAGAGGATGAGTATTTGATGACTCTTTTCGCGACAAGGAACATGACTGTGTTTTGGATGCATTAAAATGGACGAGATTTTTGGCGCCCCAATCCAATATTAAATTAAGATCCTGAGAAAGAGATATCTGCATCGCTCTGCGTTTATTTTCCAAGTCAGGTTTAGTGATGGGTTTAGGAACCTGAAAACTGGAGTGAAGGGTACTATCGTCGGCGAAACTATGAATGGAATTAGTTGTGGACGAGAGAAGGTCGTTGATGTGAAGAAGAAACAATGTTGGTGCCAGAACTGAGCCCTGAGGGACTCCAGCATTTATTTGGTGAAAGCTTGAAGAATGGCCGTCCACAATAACTGATATACGTCGATCAGATAGATAACTAGAGAGCCAAGTACAGAGTTTAGTTGAAAGACCATAGGAGGGAAGTTTATTAAGAAGTGCTGCATGCCAGACCTGGTCAAAAGCTTTGGATATATCAAGAGCAACGATCTGGGACTCACCTAGAAACTCAAGAGACTTATTCCAACAGTGTGATACGAAGGAAAGAAGATCTGCTGTAGATCTTTTGTGGCGAATTCCATACTGCCTGTCGTGCAAAATTTTGTGTTTTTCCAAGTACTTAAGAATTTGTGAATTAATTAATTTTTCCATTACTTTACAAAGAACTGAGAGAATTGAAATTGGTCTATAGTTAGATGGAAGCGATTTAGATCCTTTCTTGGGAATAGGTTGAACACGTGCAGCCTTCCAGCTCTCCGGAAAGATACCTGTGTCGTAAGAAATTCGAAAGAGCCGAGTTAAGATTGGTGCAAGTTCTGGAGCACATTTTTTTAAAACGATTGCTGGTATGCCGTCCAGCCCAGACGATTTCTTGGTGTTAAGGGAGGAAAGGATACGCTTAATGTGTTTTACTTTAAAAATAATATCGGGCATTTTATGAGGAACTGGGGTAATCGTTGGAATTGGATGATTTACGGGAGGGTCAAGGGTTGAATTGGCAGCAAATTGTTTGGCAAATAGTTCTGCCTTCCCTTTAGCAGTAGAAATAATTTCATCTTCCAAAGTTAGTGGTGGAAAAGAACTGGCACAAAAATTCCTACTTATGTTTTTCGCAAAGGACCAAAAGGATTTGCTACCATTTGAGCAAGAAAGAACTTTGTTTTTGATACGATTGTCGAAGGAGTCTTTGGCTTCAGAAATTGCTTGATTGTAGTAGTTTCTTGCTTCAATGCTGGCCTGTCGGTTTTCTGGACTAGGATCCTGTAGAAAGTTCTTGTGAGCCTGAACTTTTAAAGTTCTGGCTTTTTCACAAGATTTGGAAAACCAGGGTTTGTTATTGGATTTTTGGGGTTTTTGATGGTGTGTGGAATATAGGTTTCAATAAACAGAAAAGGTACAACTCAAAGTCGTGGTCTCAGTCAAAGGAATTAAAACATATATTTAAAAACGTGACACGTGTTTCGCTCTTATTACGAGCATCATCAGACCTATAAAACAGAAAGAACCTAACTTAATTAATTATATAAATAAAATAAAACTTAACATACCATCAAAATACTAAAAACAAAGAATTTTACACAACACTACATATTAAAATAATAACAAAGAATGAGGTTAGATCAGCACACAAATTTAAAATATAAAATAAAAATAAAAATAAAAAATATTTTGGTCCAACCCAGGATCGAACCCCCAGCCTTTCGACTGTAAGTCCAACATTATACCACTGAACCACGGAACTATTTATAGTAGTTACCCTTCTTCCTGTAAGTTATTAAAAATTAATATCGGTTCAAAATTAAACACGTCATTAACGCAAGTTAAAACAGGACTCTTTTTAGCTCTGGTTATCTCCATTTTTTCTAGAAGATCTAGTTTTCTACTTTTTGAACACTCGTGTAAGATATTAACATTTTCTGTAGTTGAAAAAGTATGCCTAGATTCCAATAAATGATTAGCAAAAGCCGACTTAGTGTTGGAGATGTCCGAATCTTTGTATTTATTGAAAAGGCTAATGTGTTCCTGTACCCTGGTAGAAATTTTTCTTCCTGACTGTCCGACGTAAATGGCAGAACAGTCTCCACAGTTAAGAGAGTAAACGCCTGATTTGGAAAGTTTATCGGTCTCGTCTGTTGTTTTTACTAGATATTTTTAAGAGTATTTACTGTCTTAAATGCCACTGATATATCTAACCGTTGAAAAAACTTTGCTAATTGTAGTGAAATATTACCGAAAAAAGTGATACATTTAAAATTATTCTTATTAGTTCTATCGGGATAAATTGTGTGAAAAGAGAATTTGAATTTATTTGAAAATCTGTAAAAAATTTTATTAATTGAATTTGAAGGAAAACCGTTATTGTGAGCTAATTGATTGATGATATTTAGTTCTTTGTTAAAAGCCTCCTTAGCAAGTGGGAGTTTAAATAGGCGGTAAAACAGAGAATTAAAAGCTGCGAATTTATGCTGGTAAGGAGAATTAGATGAATATTGTATTACATTATCTGTAGAGGAAGTCTTTCTGTAAACCTCGAAAAGAATTCGACTGCCACTTCGAATTAACAAGAGGTCCAGAAAGGGTAATTTATTATTATTTTCTTTCTCCAAAGTAAACTGAATTTTCGGATGTAACGAATTCACATAATTTAGAAATTCAGCCAATTCCTGTTCATTGCCATTCCACACAATGCATATGTCGTCTACATATCTTTTATAGGCAGTTAAAAATCTAGAAAAAGGGCTTGTCATTATTTTACGTTCTAGATTATACATAAAAACCTCACTAAGAAATGGCGAAAGGCATGAACCCATCGCCAAACCCGCTTTTTGTTTAAAAAATCCTCCATTAAATTTAAAAAGTTTTGATCAAGAACTGTGGAAAGTAGGAGAACAAGATTTGAAATTATGACCTTCGGCAGCAAAGTTCTTTCCAGCAAATTTCTTACCAAATCAACGCACTCAGAAGGAGGGACACTAGGAAACAGATTTTTTACATCTAATGAAATTAGCGTGGCATTCAGTGGAATTTCAATATTCTTTAGATAATCTGCAAACGCCATGGAGTTTTTGTGGCGTAGACGCTTTGGAAACCTGTGACCTCTCTAGAAAAAATGGAGATAACCAGAGCTAAAAGAGTCCTGTTTTAACTTGCGTTAATGACGTGTTTAATTTTGAACCGATATTAATTTTTAATAACTTACAGGAAGAAGGGTAACTACTATAAATAGTTCCGTGGTTCAGTGGTATAATGTTGGACTTACAGTCGAAAGGCTGGGGGTTCGATCCTGGGTTGGACCAAAATATTTTTTATTTTTATTTTTATTTTATATTTTAAATTTGTGTGCTGATCTAACCTCATTCTTTGTTATTATTTTAATATGTAGTGTTGTGTAAAATTCTTTGTTTTTAGTATTTTGATGGTATGTTAAGTTTTATTTTATTTATATAATTAATTAAGTTAGGTTCTTTCTGTTTTATAGGTCTGATGATGCTCGTAATAAGAGCGAAACACGTGTCACGTTTTTAAATATATGTTTTAATTCCTTTGACTGAGACCACGACTTTGAGTTGTACCTTTTCTGTTTACTTTACAAGAGGTCTCTTTGAGAAAAATGGACGACTTTTTCCAATAGGTTTCAATGCCCAATTGAATTGATTCAGTAAGTTGATTGCAAATTTGGGAAGGATCACGAGAAGAAAAGCAGATGGAATTCCAGGGGTAAGTGGCGAAGAAGTCCCTTAGGCCATCCCAGTCGGCTGAGTTGTAGTGCCATACGGTGCGTGGTGGCATGTATTCATTTACCTCGGGATGTGCAGGGTAAGATATAGTAACTAAGCCATGATCTGAGCGACCTAGGGGTGCTGTGACAGATGTTTCATAGAGTTCGGGGTTTGTAGTAAGAAAGAGATCTAGGGGATTTGAACTATGATTTGGGACTCTAGGAAAGTAGGTGGGTTTCATAATAAGGTTGGTAAGAGAGTTACTGACTGCGAAGATTTCGGCTGCTCTGCCTTGGGGGTCAGTTTTTGAAGAGCCCAGCCAATCCTTATTATGGACATTGAAGTCGCCAAGCACGATTACTTCAGCCGATGGAAACTGAGAAATTATGCTATCGATCTTTGTTGAAAGAAAGTCAAAGAATTCGACATAGGAATTATTAGATGGGGACCGGTACAAACAGCAGATAAATTTAGTTGAAGACCTAAGGGAAAGTTTGAGCCAAAGGATATCAGGCCTACCCGATTCAAGATTAGAAACTCGAGCACAAGCCAGATCGTTGCGGACGTAAGCACATACGCCACCATGTGGGCGGAAAGACGAAATAAGTGCGTAGCCTGGGAAGAGAAGGTGGCTGGTTGAAGATTTAGAACTTATTTGTGTTTCCGTTAGAAACAGTATGTGGGGCTTAGATGACTGAAGGTGATGGTGAACGGAGTTTATATTGGTGTTAAGCCCACATATGTTTGCAAAAGAAATTAAACTTCTCGATGAAGGCCTCCCGGATGCACCCTCGCCCGGAGATCCGAATGGAGGGGTATTTTACCTCCGGAATATTTTACTTCCGGGTGTGCCGCCATCATTTGTACATAGTTTGGGGGGTTAAAAGGAGAAAAAGGAAAGAAAAAGAAGGAAGAAGGAAAACTGACTCACAAACCCAGAACCCGAAACGTCCGTTAAGACTTCACGGGTTCTTTAAAGGGTGAGTGGGGTGGTACCTCCTCAGGCGAGGAAAGCTCCTCTACCACCTACAAGGTACGATTCAAATTGAAATTGTTAATGAAAAAAGCCTGCCACAGGCAAAAATAGCCAGTGAAGTAAAGTGTTTGTGTTGTTCGGGACAATATTCAATAAATCGCTTTAAAGACACTGGTACTCAATAAAATATACCAAAAACAGACCGTACAAAAAATAGCTGTAGAACGAAATGATCAATTAATTTATTAAGTATTACCTAAACTATCGAAAACTTATCATATTTAGAGCTCGCTGCAATTTTATTAAGGGGTAAAGGAAAGAAGAAGAAAAAGCTTTTACTAAACAATAAGAATATTCGCATAAATCCAGCTTTTAAGTATAGATTTAGAGATTTTATTAGTATATAAACATAACAATTTAAAACCTATAACTTCTTTAAAGATGCTTGTGCAGAAGATTTTTGTGTACGATTTTTATTGTTTTTACGCAGCGTTGCCAGATATAAATACCACGGTAGTCAAATTATCTTAAGCACTTATTTGACTCATGTGGTATCGGTAGAACTACCTTAAAAGAAAGTCCACATGTAATATATTAAATTTTTAATTGTTTTGAAAATATGGCCATCTTTAGGATTTTAGTAGTAAACTGGCCTTTGTTTTAATAAAACGCCCTGTATATTATGCCAACATTATATAAATATTTTAAAATGCTTCAACAAAAGTCTACTTAGAATATGTCTACATTTTAAAGTTTTGGAAATATGACCATTCCAATCTAAAAACTAGTAGATTTTATTTTAATTAAATCGACGGCACTTTAAGTTGAGAAAAACACCGAAACAAAAATTATATTATACTGGTTTAAAAGTTAGTTCCCTTAGTTACCACAATAAAAAATGTATTTTTTTGTGGTGTCCAAAGTATAGGCTAAATGCTCATACCTAGTAGATATAATGGAAATTTAATAATTTTCAGATTTGGATGGTCGTATGTCCAAAGAGACAGACATATTAAATGTGGTATTTTCTTAAAGCTCTTTAGAATATATATTTAAAAGTTAATAAAAAAATACTACTCTCCTTTTCTATTTTTATCGTATCTCCAATAATAAAGAATTTAGTGCCGAATTAAGCTTAATTACCCTGTATATGTAAAAGAATTTATTGTTTTTAGCCTATAGAAAAGCTTAGGTAGGTTTGTATACATGCCAGATTCGTGATTTAACTCAATTTGCAAATTTGCTTAAAAGACAAATTTAAAAATTGCGGCACTTCAAACAGTTTTACTTGCATAATGTTGGGTCTGTATCAATTCGAAAAATATGCGTGTTTAAATACATCTTTCATTTTAAATTAGTTATGTCAGTACATTTCTTTGTCAAAATATGTATTTATTTATTCTTTAATTTAGTATTATAAAGTGAAAGTGCATTTATTTATTTTGGTATAATGGTCTAAGTTTAAGGATAAATTAATACTTTTCAGGAAACTTATTTTAATAAAGTTTCACATTCTTTGGCTAAAAAAGTAAAATTTCCTAATAATATCTTTATTGGTATAAAAGTAATCACAAAAATTAGATTATTTCCGTAAAATTTTTACAATTTGTACCATAAAAAGTAAGACCTTTACGACCTAAATTCAAATTATTATTATTATTATTATTTGTTAACATTTACTTTATTTAAATAGACAATTATTGTTGTGATTACCTAGCTACTAATGAAAATTATAAAATTTAATTTTTAAAAGGAAAAATCGCAATGCCTCTTTTATGGTCCAAAAATATGTAATTAAGTTTTTGTTTTTATTTTCTCTAAAAGTAAAGAAGATAAAAAAATAAAGATCATAAAAGCTGTATTTTTATTTTCCCAATCTAAAAAAATACAAAATTTTATACACATTTACACAGTCAGTGTCCTACGGTTTTTTGATTAGAAATATACTTTTAGTTTCTGCTCACAACGCCAATGGACTAAACCTAATTAAGTTAGTGATAAATTACCATTTTAATGTCATAAATAACATTTCCAAATTTTTTAAAAGATGGAAAAAGAATATTTGAGATATAAAAAAATAATAACAGCATTCTGTAACACCCTGTATATTTGTTGTCTAATGTACCCTTACTTAGCTTATGTTAAACATTATATTCGAATTAAGCACGAATAGTATATCACACAAAAAAATTACCTGTTTGGGTACCAATATTATAAACAGTGCAAAAATATTAAACTGATTTAAAAATTTAATGTCTATAATTTAAGAGCCTGTGAGTGGCAGACCTTCGTTATTTTGTAAAAGTTTGTCAGTGAATGCTCCCAACAAGGGTAGATGCAATGGTAAATTATAAAGTTTGACCAATAGTTGTTGTGGCAGGTACCATGTTCCAAAGATTATTAAATTGAAACTTAACTTTCGTCACGTAAAAGCTAACTTGCTACTTGGGTACCTATAAAAAGATATTTTCTCAGTCGCCAGACAGTTTTGACCATTCCCACCCCTTGGCAGGCAAACATTTTGGGGTGGCCTATTGGTCCGAGAAAGTCCAATATTTCTGTAATTTAACAGGATATGAAAAAACATTTTTAAATAAGAGATGTAGGTTCCAAATAGGCATGTTCAGAGTGTCCCACAAAAAGTGTGTGCTGTAAAGTTATTAAAATAGAAAAAGAGGGCACTCCTTTGCATTATCTTGTTAAAGAACAGAAATATTGGACTTTCTCGGACCATTGGCCCCCAAAATGTTAGTATGCCTTATTTGGTAAATATTTTAAAAAAGTATATGTCTTTATACATCTTTTAACCAATATTTATTTTGATAAGTTCATAAATAAAATCACTATGTAAATTTCAAATTTTAAATTTTAAAGTTAGGTACTATCTTTTTGACTCACCTTGTATATTTATTTTATATATTTTTTTAATTGTCGTTCGAATAGATGTATTTTCCAATTTTTTCAAAACTGTAGATTAATATAATAACGAGAAAATAACTCTTTTTCTATTTTTACATTTTCCCAATATATCCTTTTTGAATCACCCTGTATAAAAATTTCATATTTTTTAAAAACCCCATACAAGTATGCATAAGCAAAAAAAATAATATTTTTCTAATCACATTACTAACGCTAAAATTAAATATTAAATTTTAAATTTTTAAGTTAATGTAACTTTAAGTTAAGGACAAGAAACCAATTAGTAGTTCCATTGCAAGAATTATCTTAACATGGTGCTGAGCGGTATCGACTGCAAACTTTTCAGTTAAAGTTCGCGACAGTAATAGTTGGGAAAACTGAAATTTAGCGTTACGAATTTACCAGTATCAAATCCCAAAACGTAAAACCTAATACCCGGGGCTAGAGTTAAAGTGTAACTAATCAACGAGTTTTAACAATTAGAAGTTATAAAACAGTTATAGTTGTCTATGGAATTCAGAAGTTAAAAGCATCAACGTACGTTTTTCAAACAACTATTAAAAAAAAGGAAAATAAGAATATAAAAATAGGTATTATTTATACAAGGAAAAAAGGTCTAGATTTTAGCTCGAGGTTTTGTGGACTCCCGATGCGTATCGGAGGGAGACAATAAACCGAAAGCTTAAATCTAAATATTTTTTCCGTGTTTTTTTATAATTCTAAATTTTTGTTAAAAAAACATAATATTAAGGTTAGAAAATTATTCATGTAAAATTTGAAGTTCTAAACTGGTCAAAAAAAACTTAAATAAAATTATGTCTTAAAAGTAAGCCATGATTCTTACCATGCGATGGTCATAGTCCCATAAATTATGAATTTTAAATAAATTTAGAGAAATATTGGTTACATTGGTATAAGTTGTGAATAAAAATATTTACTAACTATTGTACACTTTAACATTAATTAAAAAAAAATGTTAACTGGTAACAATCCTGTATTTAGAATGTCACGCTACAAGAAATAATATTATCAGAAATACTTGAGTTGCTTAAAAGCGGTGAATAAAATGTTAAGGTCCATATACATATTTATAGGGTTTAAATATACTGTGTGGGCCAAATTAAACTTGCAGACTTTTTAAGTAATAATAACTTTTTATCTCTTGCGCCTATCTTTTTTATTTTTAAAAGGCTAACAGGTAGATATGTTTTCTTTAGGTTTGCACATTTTTGTCAAATAGCTTTAAACAGGACTTGACATATGGGACTTTTGGCATATATTTTTATCTACAATTAGGCTTATAAGTAAGTTTTTAATTAATTTACTGTTAAGTTTGATCAGCATCCAACTCACTAACAATGGTAACCTCACATTTTTGATTTTCAAAGGACACTAAAAATATATATATTTTAAAATCAAGAGAAATGCATGCTTTATGGGAAGCATTATTTATTATAAATAACTATAATTTTTAAATTCTTAAATTGTTGACAGATTCGCTTTTACTGAATCATTTTCCATAGTTTGTTTACGAGAAAAACGTATTATCCTAATTGTAGCTAAATCTCTTTTGCAACGAGGTTAAATACAGTATTTTGAAAAAAGGCCCGTAAGTCCAGCCTTTCTAAATCCATTTGACTAAAATTGGCAAACCTAGAGAAAATGTATCTACCTATTAGCCCTGTAGAAATAAAAAGATATGCGCAACAGATAAAAAGTTATTTTTACCTTAAAAGTGTGCAAGTTTAATTTGGCCCACCTTGTATATATTTTTTTTAAAGTTAAGACAGTACACAAAAAATTTATGTTGCTTAAGGTAATGTACAAAAAGTTTTTTTTTAGGAGACTTACAGACTTTAAAATTCGGGAGGTAATAAAAAGCTCAACAGGTAGCAGTCCTACAGTCGCCCTAGGAATAAAGGGACAAACTAAATTAACCGTAACACGATACCTTCACCAAATTAGGTCAATCGTAGAGGTAACGTGGTTACAAGGTTTAAAAAATATTTGTTCAGCAGAACGTGAAACAAACGAGATAACATTTATTGTTGTTGTTTGGTAACAAAATTGAACTATGTCTTAAGTATGTGATTTTAATATAAATTATATTGTTTGTTGAGTTTTTGTTATGACCATGCAAACATTTAAAAAGTATAGGTGATAGAAGTCGACAAGAAAACCATACATTTTTAAAACAGCTTTTTGGAAGAAATGGTTGCATGATCTAAAACTAAAAAAAAAACAAATATTGTTTTGAATACCATCATACAGAGCAAGCTTTAACTAAACATAGTAAAGTACTTTAATTTTACCAGTAGAATAAAATTGTATTAGTAAATATATTACCAAAAATTTAACTTTATGTCCTAATATAAAGTTAAAGCGTCAAAGTAAAAAAAAAAAAATTATCGAAGATGAATATTTTAAAAATGACCAACATTTTTGTTCTTCAACTCATAAACTTTTAATTTTAACTTAAAATTTAATACTTCATAATATTACCTCATTAAAATTTGTCATAATTTTAAAACTTATGGATCTTTATTCTTCCTAATTTTTCACATGTAAAATTTTATTTTACACAGTTTTGACCCATGTTACCAGTTTTTTAAAAATGCCGTTTAAAACTTAAAATATACATAATAAACACCTAAAAACAATGCGCCTAGCAAAAGACAACTTATCAAGGGCCACACCGCAGTACCTCGTAAGTCGCAAAATATAAATTTTTGAGAACAAACAAAAAACCGATTAATACTATTAATTTCCTAAAAGTTGGCGGTATTTTTTAAATAAAAATATGTTAATAAAAGACCAGGTATTTCTAAAATTTATTTTGTAAGTTAATATATTCCTTTATTTAAAGGTTATGAGGTTATAAAAAACAAATATATTTATTTATTTAAATGATACTTACGAGGTACTACGGTGTGACCCTCGTTATGCAGGTTCTGTCAGGAAAAAAACTGTAGAACACTTATGGTGGATGCTACTGTGAATCCTTGTAAAGTCTTCGGTTTGTAAGGCTAGGCGAAGACAAACAAAAATTGGTAAGATTTACAAAAGAACTAGTTTTAAGCTTGTGGAGTCTGATTAAAAATATTGGTTTGTATAGCGTTCTTTAATATACGGATGGATGGTACTGAATATACCTTAGCAGCTTGCAGTGCTATAGAATGTATAATTTACCCCCAAAGTAATCTGTCTAATCTAACACCTATACTGGGACACACTGTAAAAAATTAAGAGTTTTAGATTATTTATTAGGAATCTATTACACAGTCACAACTTCAAGTCTCAGATTTTTTAAGACGATGCTGGAATTTAGTTTTTACCATAAAAAATATTTTTAGAAATCATTTTAAAAATGGCATTCATTCCAGTGATTTCTTAGTATTGAAAGAAAAAAGATACGCCTAAGCTTATTTGCCTGATTTCTTAAACTATTCTGTTCTTTTGGTACAAAGGCTAAATAATTTTATTTACCAAAAACTTTAAATAACACTTAAACAATTAACATAAAACATATTTTAGGCTACATGACTCTAATACTCGAACTCTCACTTATCACAAACTTTAATTCCGCATATATTTGGATTAGCGCGTATCGTTAACTATATGTCTTAAAGTTCAGGTTCCTTTACTTTATCCCACTCATTAAAATTATTCCCCATGTTTAATTTAATTTTAATATTCCTCGGTAATAAGGTTTTAACTTTAATAATTTCGGAATATGCGAGCTGGATTAAATAGATTACCTAGCAAATACTATATCCGTTTCATTTTGCATTCGTGCCGAGTTCTAGTTATTACAGCAGGCTTGGTATACACATTTAAAATGTAAGTTAAGCCAGGTCTAGCAAAGAAGGCAAGCTTTAGGGCAAAATGGCTTTATTTGAGTTCTTGTGAAAAACAGAGAAAGTTATTATTCTACTTGATTGGCTTACCATTTTGGTTTTGATAGAGATAGTTTTCTGTTCCACCAAAAGAATAACTTTTTAATTAATCTAAATTACATAAGATTGTTAAACTTTAAGCTTTAGAATTTTGGGTAGCATTTTGTATTTACTAGCTTTATTAGCTGAGTTTTTTGTTCAAAGATATAGAAGAATAGACATTTTTTATATGTGCTATAATATACTGAAGCACAAAAAGGTTTAGCGTTTTGAAAGCAAAGTACTGCAAATGGCCTTTTTCATTAAAAAGCGGATTTTGATTTATCACCCTTAAAAAACCCCTCAATTAAATTTTATTATTTCTTTTTATTAAAAGGCAGAAAGCTACGAAAACTATTTTTTAAAAGGAATTCTGTAAATTTAAAAAAAATGTTCGTTAATAGTTTGCAATAAGAAAAGATTTTCCATTAAAAAAAAGTTTATTTAAACTATATTATAATATAACTAAAAACATATTTAAATTTAAAATCAAGACATTAAATTTAAATTGAAAAATATATTCTAAAAAGTTGATATTGTAAAGTGAAGGATACTTTTCTTTTGGTTTCCAAACTTAAGGATGCTTAATTATGCCTATTAAATATTGCTAAAAACCTTAACTTTTCTAAATAAGCCAGTACAATTAAGAAGTGTAAATATTTATTTAACAGTGACTTAATATACAGGGTGTTATATTTAAAAAGGTAGATTTGCTGCAATAAATCGAAAATCCTATGTTTAATTGTTTTCTTATTGGCAGCACGTTAATCAACAGAAAAATAACCACAACTTTATTAAGTTAGCCAACTTCGTATCTCCTAATGTCGACTTAAGATTGATCATCAAATAAAAAAAAACAGATAATTTCGGATCTTTATACACATTTTTTTGGACAAAAAGTAAAAAAAAACACATATTTACCTAATTTAGTTTTTTTCTTGTTCTTTGCAAGAATCATGTTATTTTTAAAAAATAATAAATATTCATTAAATAAATACCTACATGAGCTAAAGTAATTATAGGCCAATGACTATAAATTTTAATTTTTTGAATTAACCCAGCTACCAATTTAGCAAATAAATTAACATCACGCGACCAACAAACATAACAAAGGCAAAAAGTAGAATTTTTAATTCCTGAAATTGAGACCGGATGAAAATCAGCAATATCGCCTGACGCCAACGTTCTAAAACCCAATTACGTTGGATTTCAATGTTTATGAAACGTTTAATTTTAAGCAGTAAATACAATAACTTTATTTCACTCAAAAAAAAAAAAAAACTTTTGGTAATATAAATACTAAAATTTTAAGTTTTTTGTTTCTACTTTTAATCACGCTTATTGGCATGCCAAAAACATATTTTTTCTTTTAGTTTTAGATTTTTTTCTTTTGAAAAATACCAAAAAGTAATTTTTTTAAGCAATGCTTATTATTTTTTATTAAAAATATATTTTAAACTTTGTTAAAAAACTACCCTTAAAATAAGTGCTCTAGTTCTTGGGCAAGTAATAAAATGGACTTGATGATAATAACTTTTAAAACCTTTTCAGAAGGTTCCTTTTGACGAGTCTATCACAAATATTCATACTGCGATATTTTTGTAAAAACGGCGCTTCAACCCAGCATGTCAATGTCAAATGTTTTGGGTGTCGGACTGAGCGAATGCGTCACTTTTTTGTCGGACAAGTTTACCCAATGTTTTACATGCAAAATTTAAACATTGTGCCAAAAATTGTAAGGCCGCAATCACCTGCCTAGTCCGAAAACTGAAACATGTGTATGTGCCTTATGGTTTCATGACTGTAACCCTTACCACTTTTGTTTAAAAATTGCATGTAAAATATTGTGGTAAACGTCCGACAACATTTGAAATTGACAGGCTGAGTTAAAGCGTCGCTTTCATATATGGCAGTACGAATATTTGTGTTAGACTCGTCAAAGCAGTTTCCTTAAAAAGGTTTTAAAAGTGTTTTTATCATGGAGTCCATTTCGTCGGTTTAAAGGTAACTAAATGATATTTTATGGTTTAGGAAATAACAACGATTTTATGTAAAATTTGTGATGAAAAAGAAAAGATAAAACCACCTTTTTTATGTATAATATTTCATTAAAGATTTATGGATGTCATAAATGTAACCAATAAATTATTTCTAAAAAACTTTTACTATAAATAATTTAAAAATGTTCCAAAAATGTTGTAAACAAACTATACTTAGTGACTTTTACCTTTAAACCAACGATTTCATTACTGCTTCTGGGACTATTAACAATGAACCACATCATTAAATATCAAATTAAAGTTTTTCTGTTTAAACCTAATGTTCTAAAACTTTTTAATATACCTATTTTATTTACAACTATGTTTTTTTCTTCTTATAAAAATTCCGAAATAGACTGGAAATAGTCAAATTATTTGTCAAATCCGTTTGTCAAATACGAACATTAGATCATTTGCGGTTTTGTTTGATGTGTTTGGTAAATATAAAAATTACATGACTTAATGAAAATTTTATTGATAAATGCTTAATAATCCTTTTTAGAGGTAGGCGGTTTGTGTTTGTTAAATATCCGGTTTTTTATTGTTTTCATAAAGTAAACAACAACCTGTTTGAGTTACTAAGTGAAAAAAATTTACCAAATGAACGAAAGTTTGACAAAACTTGATTGAACGTGCACACTTGTGAGTTTAAATATTCGTAGTTGACAAAATTAAATCGTTTACCGGCTGCTTTAACTTGTAAAAAAAAATACGTAACCAGACATTTATGGCTCATCAAAAGTTGTACTTGTATGCCTTAACTAGCAGTAGTAGCTTGATGATAGTACATTTTCAATACTTTGTAAAATGGCGTAAATTTTGTTAAAGGATGTAATAGCAATTTGTAAACTGCCCTTGTATAATTATAATATTTGTTTAACGTAACATCAATAGGTGGTGCTAGAGCATCTTTGTCGCACAAACAACGAATGGCAAAAAAAACAATAGGTCTAGTACCTTTCTCTCTTGCGATCTTGACTTAGTTTTTTATGGGACCACCGCGGAAGTGCACTCTTGCAGATTAAAAAAAAATTAAAATCGGTCCACAATTTACGGAGAAATCTCGTAACATACACACAAAAATAACATGAATAGCGAATTAAGAACCTCCTCGTTTTTGAAGTAGGTTAAAAATGTAATAAAACATCCTGTGTTTTTAATAATTTTTATTTTCTAATCGGCATAGGTTCCTCTTTAGGACGAAACCAAGCTTGTTTAAATATGCTAAGGCAAACCAAAATTATAATCATTTTAATCAGTAACACTTCACCTTTTCCAACAGCACTTATTTTAAGCCCTAAAAGAAAATATAATTAACCAAAAAAATGCAGAATTCCAATAGCAATACCGTGCTAATATTGTCTAACCTATAGAATATAGAAAAATATATTTATATGCACGACTATAGCTGTTACGCCCCCTAGCGATATAGTTAAGAACTTGAAAATAATTTCCACCGACTTTTTATGGTCCATTTTTGTAAAAGAATCCACCCTTAATAAAATGCCCTGTATATAAGTTATTATTAACTCATACGCATAAACTTGGAAAATATTTGCTAAAAATAAACAAAGACTAATAAAAATATTTTTAATTTGCTCAGAAAATACGTAACCAGACATTTATGGCTCATCAAAAATTGTACAGATATATTAAATAGCAGACAAGTTGTCATGATAGTTAATTTTTAATACTTTGTGACGGTTGCAAGAGTTATTTTTATTTTACTTTACTCTCGGTCCACGAGATAAATATACTTTTATTTACATTCATGTATGTAATATTGACATTGCCGACCTTTTGAAAGTATGAAAGTGTCACATTATTTACTTTAACTGTCGGTCCAGGAAAAAAATAACTTTTTTCCCATAGGCCAAAAGTAAAAGGAACCCTTTTATCGTCGCAAAAATTTAAAAGTTTTCCAACTTGACATCATGTCTGATATTTTACAAATCTCTGTGACATCTTTACGCGCAATAAATGTCTAGTTGTATACTAATTTAACAAATAAGAATGATGATTTGATTGGGTTAACACATTTTAAATTAAAAAATAAATTAAATAAAAATAAAAAAAAGTTTTTAAGTAAAATAGAATACAAGCCTCGGTAAAAAGTTTTATAACTCGAGAAATGGTTCACCTTGGCGCTCTGCACCTCTGTAAACCACCGTTTTTCTTGA
The DNA here is from genome assembly GCA_014170235.1 of Listronotus bonariensis. Taxonomy (NCBI): domain Eukaryota; kingdom Metazoa; phylum Arthropoda; class Insecta; order Coleoptera; family Curculionidae; genus Listronotus; species Listronotus bonariensis. The sequence goes on along the minus strand of JACEGR010001658.1, from coordinate 69,570 downwards.
CAGTAATGAAACACTTTCTTACTCGGTGTGTAATGAACTATTTCTCTATTAGTCGTAAGTAAACCTTAAAAAGTAATACTTTGCAACTTTAAACAAAGTCAACTTATAAACATGAATATAAATAAAGATTTTAAGGCGTTAACGTAACATTGCTAAGTGTAAAGGGTGTCTTGGCAACTAGGTTAGATAAAATTGCCAAATTTACTGCTGTAAAAATAAATAATGATTATTTTTTTATAAGTAAATAAATTGCTTGTAGTACAAAACTGTGAAATCTGGAAATGTTGATATTACTTGAACTCCATAACTTTCAAAACATTTTGGAAACTGATCGTAGATTAGATTAGATTTCATATATGGCAGTACGAATATTTATGGTAGACTCGTCAAAGAAGTTTCCTTAAAAAGGTTTTAAAAGTGTTTTTATTATGGAGTCCATTTCGTCGGTTTAAAGGTAACTAAATGATATTTTATGGTTCAGGAAATAACAACGATTTTATGTAAAATTTGTAATGAAAAAGAAAAGATAAAACCACCTTTTTTATGTATAATATTTCATTAAAGTCATAAATGTAACCAAAAATTATTTCTAAAAAAAACTTTTACTATAAATAATATAAAAATGTTCTAAAAATGTTTTAAACAAACTATACTTAGTGACTTTTACCTTTAAACCAACGATTTCATTGCTGCTTCTGGGACTATTAGATTAGATTTCCTTGAAGGTGGATTGTATATCCTCTATCACTGCAACCTACTTAGGTTTATCGTGTGTTTTCCATCCGTTTGTTAAAGCGCGCTATCCAGTGCTTTAAATAAGACTTCACAAGCTTGAAACTGCCTCCTTGTAAATCTTGCGCTTTAGGTTTTTCCTCACCCAGCTTTGCAAACATCAGACGACATAAGGCTTCACAATAGCACGTATGCACAAGTGTTCTACGGCTTCTTCTTCTTGACAGAACATGCATAGGTTTTCTGCCAAGCCCATAGTTTCGAGGTGTTTATTTAGTCTGCAATAACCTGTTAGTTGACCCACTATTATTTTTATTTGTTGTAATTAAAAAGGCCTTTCGTAAATTCTGGCGAGTATGCCTTAATAAATATTTTTGCTTGACGCTGTCCTGCTGTTCTTATCCACCAGTCTTGGGATTCCCATGATCCATAGTCTAATAATCCGGGTGGTAGCAACGTCGGAAAAACAAAAGTTTTAGGTTGGCTGATTTCGTAATATGTTGTTCTATCTTCTCTTTAGGGTGAATTCTTGGCTATCTGGCTAGCGGTAGCAGTGGCTTTGGCGGCAAGCTGTGACCTTGACATTTACAGCTGTCACCATAACATTTAGAGCTGTCACTAACATGTCAAAAATGCAGACCTTGGTCATATATTATTATTTAAAGTTTTATTAAAATGTACCTAACAGTTTAAAATTTAGAAGCGGGACGACTGTATAATTAAAAATGATAAAAGTGTTTGCCAATAAAGAAAAATATGTTTGGTAAACCTATCTAAAGACAAAAAATCGAAAATTTCGTTTCCTAAAATGTTTTTAAACCCTGGATTATTACTTGTACAGGTAGGATGCGAACTACTAAAATAAACCACCACCGCCCAGGGTCTATTCAGAAGAGAAAGAAGAAAAACATATCAAAAAATCAGCTGACCCAAAATTATTTTTTAAAAACGTTGCAACCTCCTATACTATAAAAGATGACCTTTCTTGGCATAACGAAATATTACAGTAGGACTCGGGACCTACCACTATTTTGCTAGCCCCCTCCTTGTCCTAGTAGCCTGGCAATACTGATGAAAAATGCAGGTTTGATCGTTTAAAGGATATGAAGTGCTTTTTGATATACCTATCAGTCTAAGTCAAAAAAATAAATTATTAGGATATTTTTCTTTCATTGTCATAAACAATATTTTTTAATACCGGTAAAAAACTTGTTTGTTTTTGGCCCAGTCTAACGCAAGCCGCAAATTGAGACGCGTGTAACGTAGTAGACGCGTCGATAGTCAATTTGTGCTGTATAATTTAATTTCATAAGTTACAAAAGTAGGTGCTGTGTTGCGTCGCATCACACGCGTTAAACGTTTCTTAATTGGCGCCTTGCCTAAAGCAAGCCGCAAATTAAGACGTGTCTAATCTGAAAAATAAATAAGGATGAATTCAGCAAAAATGACAATAACCCCTACGTGGGCACTGCGCAGCCTGTTTGTGGGCATGCGCAGTAAAATTTACAGACTAGCGGAAAACCAACAACAGGACCGGGTTTGGAAATTTGGTATACGGGGGTTTTTTGGGGCGCGTCTTGTATAATTTAGAATATAGGAGAGTGCTTTGTAGCACTAATCTTAATTTAAATTCCGCTTTTGCTGGACCCTCTTTGACTTAACCTCAAAACTGCACGATATTTTTTGCGTTATTATCTTTCTTCTTAAAACTACTTTGACACAACAAACCTGAATGATTGGTATTTGGTTTATTTTATTATAAAACCAATTAGTTTTGGTGTAACTAGTTTGAGGAATAAATCTCAATCTATAAACCAATGACCTTTTATCCTTTCGTCAATGTAATAAACTGTCGTTATTTCACTCCCGCTGCCGTAGCAGTTTTCGTTTAGTTAAACTTGGCGTGATGTGCTATTTGACGTTCGTCTCCGCATTTGACTTGACCAAGTTTTTACTTTTGCCTTTAGTCGTTTGCAAACGTTCGTGATCTTAAAAAATTTTATGCTGAAAATTTTTGGGGTTAAGGCCAAACTGACCCTATATTTGTAATCAAAATCACAAAAAAACCTTCCAATTTCTGCCAAACAACACTATACAATTACTCATTATTTAGTTTTGGTTTAACAAAACCAAAATAAATGAAAATTCAAAACACCACTGAAAAACACGAAGACTCACTAAGCACAAATGAAAGGACGAATACCAAATGACTAATAACGGTCGAACGTAGATAAGAGGTTGGCTTTGAGCGGCCGACGGAGTTAATTTTACCTGAATTTTACGATCGGTAAATCCCAAATTATCAATTATATTATGATGAGTGTGGCCCTGTCGTTGTTTAGGTAAATATTTTCAGTGTTGCAACCACTATATTTATTAAAATACTGAATATTTTGTTAATGTTGCCAACACTTTATTGGATTTTAATTGAAAAACACTAACTTTTATGAGAACTGCGCATGTGCAAAGGTGGACAGCAACTTTCCCAGTGTAGGGTCAAAAATTCGTGCGCAGGTTTATTGAATACATATGGGGAACATTTTTTATTAGCTATCCGTTTTATTTTTCAGATCATTGTGTCAAACGCATGCGACGCGAGAAACTTTGTCACTGTCACAAAAACCAACGTCTTTTGAGCAGACGCGTCACTAGTCAATTTGCGATGTATAAAAATAAATTTCATAAGTTACAAAAGAACGTCCTGTGCTACGTCGCATCGCACGCGTTAAACATATCTCAATTGTTGCCTTACCTTACACATATAATAAACATTAATCAACTCATCCTGTATTGCTTTCTGTTGTGAATTTGGTACGTTTGTAATTACTTTACCTGATACCAGATTAGAATCAGTGTTAAAACCTAATGCAGATCTCCTACAAAAAGCAATTCACATTCGACGTTTATTATTCAACATTTAAATTCGAAGCAGTGAATGCGATGGCTTTAGTAGTAACGAGAGTTTGGGATTTGGAAAAGCTTTTACGTAGAACTAAATTAATTTGGATTTACTTGGAGCGACAAATTATTTGTTTCGTTGGTTCCGTTTTTGATTTTTGCGTTTGATGTAACTTTCATTTTTAATATCGATGTGTTTGGCATTTTTATAAACTCGTTAACCAAACGCTTAACAACTGGATTATGGTTTGAAAATGAAAAAAAAAACATATACACTGTATTCCAGGATAGGTGTTACAAGAGGACAAATGGAATTTTTAAACTTCTTTGTGATAAAACTGGTCGCATGGTCCAAAACTGATAGATAAATAAAATACTTTGATTGGTAATATACTGGGTGTGTTATAACTGAAAATGTGAAAAAGGAACGAGAGTAAAGTACCTTTATTTTTGAAAATAGTACAAAATTCTATAAGTAAAATAATTTAAGTAAAACAAATATTTTTGTCAATTTTTTACATTATGCCATAAAAGTTTTTAAATTACTTGGTTTAAGACAACGAATTTTTTAAAAATGGTTTAAATTTTTAAGTTTTCCTTTAATTTTTGCTTCTTCTTGCCCCTAATTTAAGTTGTGGTTCGCAATGCAAAAGTTCACAGTTGATCTTGATTTTGTATTTTGGCGCTGCTCTGAGGCAATTTGCCAGAAATTTACAGTTACATTTTGTTACTCTCATGCTGTAATTCAAATTTTGAAATGAAATTCAATTTCCTACATTATTTACTTATAAAATTTTGTCCTATTTTTAAAAATAAAAATAGTTAGCTCCTAGGCACTTTTCATATTTTTATTTATAAACCGCCATGTATATAATACCAATTGGGGTAAAATGTTATATTTATTAGTTTTGGACCACCAAGGTATACCATTCTGTGTAGGGAGCATAGGAGAATTTAAGTTTTATTAAAAATTATTTTAATTTAAAATTTAACTTGACAATGTGTAAGGCCATAAAAAAAATGAGATTTAAAATTTAATATATTGAGATGTTGGCCTTGCCATAGGAAATACAATGTATGGAATGTAGTAAATATTCTTTAAAGGGTATTATACTATTATATCAAGTGTTTTAAAATACGTAGCTTGGTTTGTTTTTTACTTATTTTCGGATGTCTTAATTTTATATTAATCAAAGAATGTGAGAAGTAAAAAAAAATATCTGGTTTAAACTGCGCATATTTTCTTATTTTGGTTTAAAGACTGGCATAGAAAATAAAAAAAGACCGTTATTGGAATTAAAATAAAACAATTATTTGGTAAAAAGTAAAAGAGTGAGCATCCACAATATCAGATATGCGTCTAATAAAAAGTAAACTTTAGTAATCTCCCCGGTAGGGCAGTAAACAGAGTCTTTGATCTCTAACCCTGAAGGCTTGAATTCATCCCTACTAGCCAAAAAATATTTTTGAGTTATATTTATTTAAAAATAGGGTCCGTGGCAGCACTATCGCATTGTCTAAAAGGTGCTGTGAAATGCAAAACCTGCATGCTTTAGTGCTTAGACAACGTTGATGGAACAGGGTTAAACATCCACCTACTAACCTGACACCCCAGTACTGTGGCACCTAGACATGAGTCTTCGTAGACTGCCGCAAAGATAAGAAAGCCCCTGAGTCAAAAAATGCTTTAGGGGCATTTCATAGTGACTGTTGGGATATTTAACTCTGCAATTTTACTAATCAAGGGTCATATTAATGTAATTGAAACCTATACAATGTGAAATAAATTCTATAATATAAAATAAAATGCTAATTACCAACATTTTGTGAAAATTCTTGATTAGTTTCTACGTTTCTCGAAATTATCACTCCACCAAGTGTGACTGGTCAAGTGATAATCAAAATATCCTTCTCTCTAACCGCGGCATACTTAAAGTCGAATTTTAGTTCGACCACTAAACTTTTAAGAAATACTTTCTTCCTAATATAAAATTTATCCTCTATAAATTTATTATTATAAGAATTAGACTAATTATCTACGTCAACAGGCATTTGTGATTGGTTGAACAAGTACAAAATAGGTACATAAAGTTGTTTATTAAGAACACGCCCATAATAGTTTTACATTAGAAACATTATTATTTATGTATTTAACCATTAATTATTTGGAATAAATAAGAAAAAATAAAATATTATAATAAATACAAAGTGGTCATTTGAACAGAGAACAACAAAACAGACCTAATTTTTTGGTAGTCTAGGTCTTATAAGAAAAAACGCTCGTACAAGTCAAGTTTTAACTTTAGGGGGAAACATTTTTTGCGATTTGCACTCCCTAAACTGCAACCCTCTAGTAGGGGTGAGACATACCCCCAAAATCCTAAATCGAAAGTGAAGTCGACTTATACAATATTTTAAAAGTCTTTCGATCCTGATTACAACTGCCAATTTTCAAGTCTTTGCTATTATTTCCGTTGATATGACCGGTTCTTTAAAATTTTAGTCGTTTTTATCATTTCGCATAGAATGCCCCTTTAGATATGTAATATAAAGTACAAAACACCAAGTTAATTAAACTTACAAAATTGGTAAAAGGGAACGAGGAAGCTAATATTTAACTTAACGTTAAATAAACTACCCAATATCTTTTTTCCTTTGCTGTTTTCTCGCTGCTTAACTTAAACAAAAAAGATATCAATCTACTAGCATTTATTTTCTTGCCAGACGTTAGCTGTTGATAAGTAGCGCAATAAGAACACTAGCTAAGTGTGCCAAAAACCATTAAAGACTGTTGCGGATCTCGCTTTTTGCTCTTGTTTAACATTCCCACACTTTTTAACGGTAAAGGGCCGTAAATTTATAAAAAATTTAATGTATATTTTGAGAACTATAAATTTTTACGAAAGCTTCAGCTTAAAGGTTAATGTTTAAAATAGTTTAAATGACAATAAATCTAACTACTTCACACGAAATTTTTTTCAGCTGTAGTAATGTGTTATTTTAATAATGTCTATCCAAATGACCTTTCGTGCCCTCTAAAATTTTCGTGTAGTATCACCAATATTTCTACAAAAATTTAATATTTAATTATTAGATACTTATTAGCAATTATTATTTATTTTATGTTTAAAAATTAAATCGTTTAAAAAGCTATTTTATTTTAAGTTAAACTAGCAAGTTTACTTAAAGGACGTTCACGAAAAAATCACATATCTCATGATTTTTTAAAAACTTTAAATAAACATATATATAAGTGTCCTCTAAACATAGAATTTGTTTTTAATAGGCCTTGTGGGAGTAAATTTTAAGATATAAGCTTTTAAAATTTGCATAATTAATATATAAGTCCTACCCTGACGAACGTTTAAGGATACGTTTAATTAAATATCATTTTACCTTTCCTTAGAATTTTTACCAAAAACTGAGGATCAATTATTAAGGATAAAACAAACATTTTTCAAAAAAAACACATATGAGCTGTACTTATATACGAGGTATCTCAAAAATATAAATTTTTGTGAAAAATAAAAACGAAAAACCAAAAAAACCGTTTTTTCTACTTTTTTCAAAAACTTTTGGGGTTAAGGTAAAACTAGTTATAAGATAAGATGTACGTTTTTTTACCTAGTTATTACAAAAGTTGTACGTTTTTTTTTTTAATATCGACATCTTTTACTTTTAACTCTTTTTAATAGGTGTTATTAGTTAGCTTGAAACTGCAAAAAACATTTTTACCCTTAAAAACCCACCCCCTCCCTTGACCCCCTAACGCATTATTTTGGTTCGGAAGTGTTAGGATGCACTCAACAAAACTATACCATTAGTTTGCTGCAAAGCATTTTTTTGCAATCAGGTATTTTGTCCGGACTATTATTAATTTTATCACTATTTTTTCTTTTTGAACAAATCTGCCATTCTTTTATTACAAAGTCATTATTGTAAATTATTTGAAAGTAAATATATAACCTAAAAAATTTTTAAAACAAATATATTTTTTACATTAGGTGGAGAAAAAATTATAACTAATGTGTCGATGCCTCTAGAGACGGTCGCAGTACTCCTTGGAAACGTCCTTAATACCTACTTACCTGGTTGCTTTATTTTTAGGTATGATCTTCATAGCAGCGGCTGGTGATGGCCAGTTTGGTAGGTCAACCCGCACTATTTTTAAATATACCAATATTTTTGATATAATTGTTGATTATTACAGTCTATAAAATCACTTGAACCTGCTATTTGTTTTCCTATTTAACATATTATCACTAAAAATAAATTAATTACTTATATTAAGAAGCCTAAATAAAAGTTTTAACATGAGTTTTAATTATGGTGCCGTTTGACCCACCAAATTGGCCATCACCAGCCGCTACTGGATTTTCGTCTTAATAGTTAGATTGGATAAAACAGTTTTTATCCAATAAACAGATGGGTAAAGATTGCATCCCATTCGAATCTCGTACTACTATTAGAAAAGCTTAAAACTTATAATTTATTATCAACGTTTCCATTGAGACAATTATTTAGTTTTCTGTAAACCCCTCATTTTCTTTAGATGTAATGGTTTTTGTTGACCTGGTGGATAAAAAGTTATTAACAATTGTAGGCAATAATTTTGGCATTTTGTCGTTGTGATCTTTTTTACGTTGGCATAAAACATACTTATTTATCGGGCTTTTTATAAATAATCTAAAAACACAATTAAAAATCCAGAAAAATAATTTTGGTTCTATTGTTGTTTTCTTGGGCCAAATGGGACAGCCTTTCTTGCCTGCTTCTTGTTTAGTCCAATGACTGGTGATAAATTAATCCGAACTTATAACGATACGATTAATAATAATTGTGTCTTATTTCATGTAATCCAAAGGCTATAAATAAACTTTTAAATTAAATGAAATGATTTATAGTACCCGCCATAGATAATTTATTTGTCGAAAAATCTAACAAACGCAGACTTTAAATATTTTCTAATTTCCCATAAGTAAACAAATATGTAAACCATTAAAAATAGTACACATAAAAAGAAATATAAAACAGGATTTTAAATACCCATTAAAAAAGGTACTAATAATAAAAAAGCAAGTAATCAAACATGTACCCAAAAAACTTTCTAAAAACACTTCTTTTCGCACAATCAAAATTTTGCGCCTCTAACAAACCTGACTTTGACCCACTATTACGGCCGGTAGAGGCAAAAATCAAGTCACATCATTACTTTCTTTCTAACTAACCAGAACAGTGTCTCATCTCTTCTTAAATAGAGCCTTTAGATAAAGACAGGCACTGCTCGTTTACTTTTCTATTACTTACAAAATCTTATCGAACATATGAAACGACAACAAAGCCTTCGGTGGAAAGATATTAGTCCGGTCAAATATGGGTCAAATTGATTTTTACTCATTTTTTTTCTTTGTTCTGATAGAGATCTACATATTTTTAATATGTTTTCTAACTTCCAAAATGCATTATTTTTGTAGATAGAAGGCGTTACCAGGCAAAGTAGGTACTTTTCTGGCCATATTTTTTTCGGACGTTTTCTATACCTTTAGTATTCCCTAATGACAATACAAAACAATGTAATACCATAGTTAAAGAGATTATTAAACTAATAGCATAATACTTTATCCTGTCTATATAAAACGAAAAATAAGCAAATATTTTGATCAAAGAAAAAAGAGTTTGTGCAATTCGTAGGAAAAGCGTATTTCCGAAAAATGATGGATATTGCTAGACGAGGCTTTAGAGTCCAGCAACCACAAAGAGCCACTTTTCCAACACGTTACACAATATACTATTTTTGGACAGAAACTGTGTTTCCACGTAAAAAAATATTATTACTTAAATAGATTTCTATGAGCATATTTACGTAAAAATAGTTAATTTTTGTTATTCGTACAAAAAACCTAGTACTTTTTCTAAATTGACGGCGGTAATTAAATAAAATATTAATGGATTTAACAATACATGAAGTAATACTAAGTATTATAAACACTGAATCTAAAAAACACCTGAAATAAGAGATATCAATATTTATTTGTTTACTTAAATATTCTTTAAGTTCATATTTAGATAACAAACTTTGTAAGTCCCTAAAATTTCCTCATCAAATCCACACAACTTAGTACGTCAAAAAGTTTCTTTCGAAAGAAAGTTGGCTCCTTCCTCTATCTGGAACAAGCAAACCGTTTATTATTTCATTGTCTTTCTTTCCTAAGTCCTTTCTGAAAAGTTGCACATTGTCGTCAAATTACTTAATTTAATTATAGCCGAAACTTTCGAAGCGAAAGCTCCGGAAAAAAGTATGATTTATTTGAGCCGAGGCTATTACGAAATAAAGGAGGGTATTAAAAGTTAGGCCCCGGTAAAAAGTTAAAAATTTTCTGTGAAAGTTTTTTCGTGCTCAAAGGAACACGGTAATATGTTCGGAATTTTCAAAAGAAAATATTGGATTCAGGGTATACTTTTCTTTATTTAATAAGTCAAAACTTAATATAGTATTTTTAGCAATGTGTGGTGGAGATTTTACAACATGTGGTCAGAACAGCAGCTACTTAGAAGTTACATAAACAATTATAGAGGTAAAATAGTGAGACAAAACTGTGTATGTACAGGGTGGCGCATTAACGTTGACTTTGCGGGGTTAAGCGAAAATCAAATGTGGTATTTCCTATAGCTTTTAAAAAGACCTTTCAAATTATAATTGGATATACACGTAATGTGTTCAATTGAAAAAAATTACAACTTTGTGTTATAACTTTAAAATAAAAGTAAATGAAAAAAATATAGGTACGCCACCTAATTTTAAGTAAAAATGTCTAAAACTTTACATATTTTTTTATCTCTAATATCAAGCGCCTTGGCAATTTGACAAAATTTGAAAAACACTTTGTGTTCCCAAAACGAATCAAGTTGGCTATGATTAACTTTAACTACCTAATTTGTTTAAAAATCAAAATTAGGATTAGGCAATAAAATATGTTCTATCTCTTCTAGTTTTTGCAATATCCTCCAGGGTCAACGAAAAGGTGCCAGAAAAAAATGTTAGTTTCTTAGGTTAACTTTGTACCTTTTTAAGGATATGAAATATTTTAAATTCCAAACCGTATTTACTAAAATCTTGTTTTTATTATAAATGATTATATCAATACTAAAAAAAATCTGCTTTACAGCTAAGGGTTAAGGCCATCCAAATATACCGTTAACTTTGTAGTATTTAAAAGAACTTCTTAACAGCCACACTAAGTTCTAAATTTTTAATTTAAATTAGTTAAATAACATTATATTGACATATATTTAATAATTACTTCAAAGGGTTCCTAAGGAACGCAAGGCTAATTCTCGCTTTTATGCAACAACCTAGAAGTTTTAGACTTTAAATGTCACTTCATTAATTTTCTTACTTAAATATATGATAATATTAGTATTTTAAACAAAAGGTCGTCGTTTTTTTCCGTCAAAAAAAAAAAAAAATATTAGGACTCGCGGCAACGTATCAAGCTAAGTTCAAGCAAAGGAATAGGCTACACCGCCGTGAGTAATATTACACGAACCACTTGGTGTCACTTTTTACTCCTGCATAACTCAACCTATTTAAGCTAGATACATAAAACTACGTGTGTTTAATTATATTTATAAGCACAACTAGCAGCCCAAATTTTAAAAAGTTAGCTCAAACGGTTATAAAGATGTATAGGTCAAAAATTCTTCAATTCTCCACTGACTTATTGACATATAGATTAAAAACCTAAACCATCAGATGACATGGATAGATGAAATTTTTAATCCAGCTGGTAATTATGTGTAAGCGTAAAAAAAATAAAAAATAAAAAGAAAGGTAATAAATAGGGGGTCCCCACACAAAACAAAAAGCTTTTTTAATTGTAGCATTAAAACTCAAATAAATTACAGGTTATCTACTTGATATTGTGACAAATAAATCACAGGTAATCTACTTGATATTGTGACGTTAGTTTTTTAAATTACATACAGGATCACTTTACGTCACTTGGACAAATATACTATATCGTTTTCTAGGACCATAAGACCGGTGGACAAAAAAACTTCTTATTTTACTATTAGACTACAGGAACTACTTAAATATTTTCTAAACATCGCTTCTACTACCTTACACACAGTATTTTTGGAGTTAGGTTTCTACTGCCTTTCATTTTCCAAATTGTGTTGTGTTTAAATATTAAATTTGTCGATATTTGTTTTTACAGTTCTACACGGTCGACCTTGTTATTGTTTAAGTGTGACCTAAAAAATGGTTTAATTTTTTAATATTAGTTTATAATTTTAATGGTTTATAACCTTGACATATTACGAACTATATTTTATTAAGAAAAAATTACAATGTTAAGTAACCTAATTAAGATGTTTACTTATATTTTTTTTGAAAAATTCCCAATGTACAATGTATGTACTTTGTGTATATACTTTTTATACTGGGTGTTCACAATATTATCAGCTGATGTGATGCAGTGGTTATCACGTTCACCTAACATCTCTTAAAGTAGGTAAGATTTGACTTGGCCAGTTTTTATCAGAATTAATATTTAAATAAGTTAAATAATTTCAAAAACGACTAATGTAATGAAAACTGGACAAGTCAAATCTAACCTAATTTAAGATCTTATACATATTTGGATTTTGTACAGAACTTGGCACTCATTTAGATCTCCATTCTTTTTGCGGGAAGCCCACAGCCAAGCATGATTTTTGCTTACCTTGTTTACATTTATGTTTTCGGTGGGATTAAATTAAACACAGAAAAAATTTAAGATTCTAGCTCTCGGTTTTCTGTCACTCTTCGCTTTGCGTTGGAGACAACACAAGGTCAACCTAAAATGTATTTTTTTTTGTATAAGAAATAACTATTTTTTCCGTTTATTATTTTTTTACAAAATGAATTAACAACACTAAAATAACTTCGTATGCATGTACAAAATAAAATGTTTTATAAAATTCAAAAGTTTAACTTTAAACATTAGTTTCTTCTTAAGAGCTAATTTCTAGGTCTAGTTCTTTCATGACCCAGAAGGTTTCCTTTCTTTCAATTACTAAAAGCTAATTTGGAATCTTAATCTTGCTTTTAAACAATACCTTTTATAAAACTTTTCCAGGAAAGTTGACTTCTTGTTTTGTTTGTTTGAAAACAAGCAAGCCGTTTTATATTTAATGAGTTTTAAAATCCCTTTTTTGTTTCAAAGTCTCTAAATTGTTTCAGATATAAACAATAGTACAAACGGGGTATTTTTAAATTGTTAAGTTGTATTAATTTGTACTTTGAATGACAACGAAAACCGTTTAATTTATTTATAAGAATATTTTTTACTTTACACCAAATAAGTTGGATTTGGTAACTTGTCTGTTGTTTTGTTTATATTTTTCTGTTTAAAATAGGAATATTGGTTTTTTTAATTGACATGCATTTTATTTGTATACCTTGTTGTTGTTATATAAATAGATACTGTGCATTCCAAATAAAATGAGCCACCCCGTTCTTTATACACTTAAAACGAAAACGAAATACGGTTATTTTTATTTTTAGGGGACACATATTTATTTGTCGGAAATTACTTGTTCAGTGATATCCACTCTCTTCTTTCACCGCCAAATTGTCTCTTTATTAGTTTATAGTTTTTCCAATTCGATTAAGTGGTTTTCAAAAAATTCAACCCATGTTCCAAGTCTCACTGCCTTGTGGTTCACCCCTGTAGCTTTTAATTCTAAAGATATCATATCACAAATTTGGTATGTAGATAAATCACATAAATGTGCATTGATTTAAAAATCAGGTTTTTTCTTCACCTTTAGTTAAGCTAAAAATGATCTTACCTTTCTTATTTTAAATGCAATATCCGGTATATTTTTACCAATTTAATTTACAAAATATATTCCAAGTACAATGACACTTTATTTGCAACTTATTGACAGCCTACCTCCAAATATTTTTTATTTTTAATTTAAAGCTTAAATACCAAAAATATTGGACTAAGTATTTAAAGAAAATAGATTTAACGTCTGTTTTTTTCGTGACTCCTTGGTTTAAAATTTACCATTTTATTGCATTTTTAGTAATCTAGATTGAGAGTAAATAATATTGGAAACTTAGGTACCTAAGAGAAGCAAAACCAGTATTATTGTACTCGGAGTACCAGTTTCCATTTAAGTAAGTAAAAATATGCCTAGTGTTGATTTTAATTAATTATAAATGGTAGTTACATAAAAAAATAATAAAGTTAAGGCGGTTTTCAGATACATCGGAAGTGATGAAAAACAACTAAATAGTATATTTTAATATTTTTAAAAAAGTATTCATTTATAGGACTGAGCCACTAAGTAAGAAGGGTACATAGGGTAAATTGTTTTGAAAACTACTAAAATAATTGTAAAAAAAAACTAAAAGCTACAGGGTGTCTCTTAAAGGTCTGTACAAAATTCCATCACAAATTCCTTGAACCAAATTAAAACAATCCAACGCGATTTGCCTTTGTCGAAAAAATTATCTTTTGCAAGATACAGGGTGTAGAAGTTTTTATTTTATTTTAGTTGTTTTTAAATATTTCAATAATAAAAAGGCATTTTTCTTTAAAAAATGATGCAGTGCAGTGGGGAATCACAATATACTAATGTTTTTGTCGTTTAATGTAGAAAGAGCCACCTGCAGTTCTTTCTTTAGGTTCAAAGTTTCATTACGTTTTTGCCTTGGCATATTATAATTTTAGTTAGGAATTTTTATTTTTAAATTTTTGGACAAAAAAGATAAATCTAATAATTTTTTCTTTTAAGCAATCTTTTTAATATTTTGCAGAATAAATATTTTATTTTATATAAAATTTGCCATTGCACGCGTTATGTAGCCCACTTGGTAGTGTCCAAGAAGTATGTACAGAATGCTACCAGAAATTTTTGAGCCAAAATTAAACGATCTAATTTAATTAACCTTAGTCGAAAGTTTGCTGGTTTGCAAAATACAGGGTGTCAAATTTTCCATTTATTTTTTTACTTGGACACCGCCCTGTACCTCGCAAACAATCAAATTTTTAACTAAAACAAATAAATCGTTGTATTTTGGCGTAAGTAAATTGTAGCATTAATTTGTACAGACCTTTTAGAAAAACTTGAGTGTCCTAAATAAAACGTAAAGGAACTTAAAGGATTTTTATGTAAAATAAAACGTTTGATCTAAAATATCTCGAAAACGGTTGCTCGTAGCGATATTTATTAAGTACAAGTTTTTTGTAAAAAAATATTAAAAAACGACAAGTAATTATTAGAATCATATTATTCCAAGGCACAAAAAATAATAACACTTTGAACATAAGCAAAGTACTGCAGGTGGCTCCCTCTACATTTAACAACAAAAGTATAAGAAGCTTTTGATTCCGTTTTTTTAATCCGTATACCGAATGTCGTAAAATAGTTCTAATATAAAATAGGGTATTTAAAAATAACTAAAATAACATAAAAACTTTAAGACTCTGTATCCCGCACTTAATTAACTTTTCGACTAAGATAAATTGCATTAGATCGTTGTATTTTGGACCAAGGAGTCTTTGGTAACATTTTGTACATAGCTTTTAAAGACACATTTATAAGACAGAATTTAGGTAAGGTATTGCTCAACCTCATTGTCCACTTGAAGTTTTTAATAAGTGGTTTATTAAGGGGAAATTTAAGTAAAAAGATGTACCCCAAAAGACTTTTAATTGTAAAGACAAAAACCTTTTGTTTAATTAAATAAAAGGGTAATAGATAGTACCTAGACACGTGTGTATTTAACACGTTAAACCCCATGTGTACCACACTGGTGCACATCATGTTTTTATCCCGGACCACGTGCACCAATTTGTCCACAATATATATTCGCGTTCAGGCGAATGTGGCCGCGCCAGGCACACAATTTCTGTGTTGTTATATGGGGATTTAGAGAGCATTGGTCCACATAAAACAAAAATATGTCTTAGTCCGGCGAAAACGTCATTAATTTTTTGTAGGTTAGTATATTTGTTGACGTTTGTATTTCGCGGGGTTAAAGTCGTGTGCAACCATTTTTATTCGTTTTTTGAATGAATGAAAACGCTAAAAAGTCCATACATATTGCCTCAACTGTTTTTAGTGCATGGACTGTTTTTTGATACCCACACATGTAATGTTAAGAAATAATTACGCATTTCACCGTATTGTCCAATATAGCCGCCTATTGGCATCATTAAAAATGATTTCCTTTAGTTTTGTTTATCATTCTAACAGTGCATTTTATATTGTTTAGTTTAATATATAGAACATCATAATATGTTATACTTGTTGCAATATATTGCTTTATATATTGTGGTGTGTGTGAGACAATCTGGTGCACATGGTTTAAACAAAAAACAAGATTTTTTTTGTACAGACCGTGTGCACCTGACGTGGCCACACCGTTTTTTTGCTAAAAAAGCCTCAAGTCACTATGTAAGTAGCAAAACTAACATAATTTTAGTACTAAAATTTAAAAAAAAATGGTCTAGTCTGGGATGAAAATCACGCTTTTATACTCTGGGGCTTAACGTGTTAAAGTCAAATTCTGTTTAAAACCGCACTTTTGTTTTTTTTTTTTACTTCCTACACGTCTTAACATATTTAAATGTGGTAACCATTTATTGTTCATTCCTTTAAAAAATAACAATAATTGACAAAACAATAACATATTAAAAGTTTTTAGGTATACTTGCATTTTAAACCTAATTCACACTTTTGGTCTGCGATCACGTAATATTGAGCCTATTCACACTAATAAAGGTAATGCCATAATAAAGGTTAGTTAATTCATTATTAATTGTTAGCGTGACCAAATTACCAAACAAATTATTCAACTATTTTACAATGTTTAGTTCTAACAACAGCATATTTTGTGTTTAGAATTAAACAACTATTGCAGGTATTTAGGTTATTTTAAACTATACTAAAAGCAAACCATTCGCTTATTGTATTTCCTCAACCCACATTTAAAAATTCCCAAACTTGTATTAACCGGTTAACTTAACAAAAATGTGAAAAAAGTTTTTTCACCGATATCAAAAGAAAAAGTAAAAAATGGCATGTGATAGTATATGAAATATAATCTACAATTTTGGCCACTTAGGAAAAAAACTTCTTTTTATATACGATGGACCACAATCCTGTTTACGAAGGCGTTTTGTTTGCGTCACAGGAACTTATCAAGGTGGCTTTATCGGGTCTATAGTGACTTTTTCCACAACCACATATAAAAATGACATAAAACGCACTCCTTGATCCTTTAAAAAACGAATAATATTACACGCGTGTTAAAATCTACTTTTCAATCTTAAAGTTGAAAAGTACATAATGACAGATGCAAATATTTCGTTAAAAGATATTTTCTGTATATTTTTCAAAAACTAAAAAGATTTTGACTTACCAGTGCTAACACACATAATCTTTTTTCAAATTCATTCAAAACATTCTAATAATATGTCATTACATTATTTTATAGCAAATGCTTTAATAATAATAGGCAACCCATTAAACAGTGGAAGTGTCTAAAGCTCCGAATGCCAAGTAGGGATCCCAATTTGCAAAATTTTAACCTAACCACAAAATGCCAAGCGGTTGTTTTTCCCTAAATAAAGCATACCTTGTTAAAAAAAGGCTAAAATCTGGTAAGATAAAAATGGAATTGCCATTAAACCAGGGTTGAAATTTAATTTAATCTATTCGAGACTGTAGGCTTTAGATAATTATTATTTTTCAGAAATGTATATTTATTCAGTGTTTTGTTTAGTGATGTGGTTTTACTCAATTTGGTAAAAAATAACAGTGCATGCACTTTTGTAAGGTAACTAATATAAAATTTTAAAATACATGCTTTTACATAGAACTAAATTTCTTTATTTTGTTTTTGTGGTACTGAAATTGATTTACGTTTAATCTTTTATCTGGTTACTTTTCTGTAATAAAATTAATAATATAAAAAACTAACTTTGAATTTTTGGTACATAAATATTTTTTGTCGTAGAAAAAATATTGTTCATGACTCGTGCCAAAGTGATTTTTACATTCGTGGTATTGTCAACACTCCCACTCGTGTAGGAAATACTTTCGACATCTGTTATGTAATATACTATTACCGGGTTCATCACTGAAAGCACGATAAAAAAATGTTTTACGGTATGATATAAATCTCAGCTTCAATCCTGTACTAAAGTTGCATTTAAGGTGGTCAGTGGTAAAGTTTTGCAAGTAACAATTTAAAAATATTAAGTAAGAATAAGAAAAGAATGCCCGATTTAAGGCTATAGGTTTTTGCCAATAACAAAGTTCCAAATGTATAAAATGTAATAATCCCAAACAAATATTGGATTCTTAAATATATAGATATACATAAAATAAAAATAAAAATAAAATTTTGCCGCACTTAACTCCTATTTTCGTTAGTTGTAGCACGTTTTCACTAATCCCATTATTTAATATATTTGTTATTAAATTTAACCTGAATTTACAATTAAAATAAAATGCAAATAAATATAATTTCCTGTTTTTCTCTCTTTTAAGCAAGTAAGAGAGTAACAGCTCTTTCTGTATAGTAACAATGGCAGTAGAATTTTGAATTTTTTAGTTTTGGATTGTGTAATCAGATTTTTTTTTTAAATGCGGTTTAAAAATTCAAAAACTATTGGCACATGTTTTCTCTTATATTACCTATCTTGGGGCACACTATAAAGGGTGTCTCTAAAAGGTGCAAAAGAAAAGGTAGGTACCACAGATTCCTAAAGCTAAAATTTGACTTGACCCAACTTACCTTAGTCCATAAGTGGATGATTTCGCAGATACAGGGTGTTAAAAATTTATTCTGATTTTTATAAACAATTTTTATAATAGTAGGTGTATTATCACAATTTTTGGGTAGAAGGGGTAATAAAAGGTGTGAAATAAGAATTTGCTATAAATCTAATTGTTTACTTTAGGGAGCGCCAACTGCGGTATCCTGAACAAATTAAAATCGTTATAACTTTTTTGAACCACTCTATATGTATTTTGTTTTTAATCTTATTTTTCAACAAATTTCCATACTAAAGGTATACTTGGTTAAAGTTGATTTATGCAACCGTTTTTGAGATATCTGGATTTAAAAAAATCTGTACGGCCAGTACTCAACTAGACAGAGTAATTAAAAATTAAATACTTATCTTTTACATGGTAAATTCTTAGGTGATTTTAAGAAGAAAAGTTCAAATTAACCTTGGTCCTAAAAGACTTATTTTTGAGATTTAGGGTGATAAACTTTAAAAAAAATAAGCTCTCTTATCACTCTGTATCTCAAAAGTTAAGCCATTGAGGACATAGGCTTATATTAACTTTTCTTCTTAAAATTACGTAAGGATTCATAATCTAAAAGCATCTAATTCTGAGAAATGGCTGCCTAAATTAACATTTACCAAGTTTACCTTCTTTGTGTAAAATATGTTAAAGAAAAATATTTTTTAAAAGCAGTTGAACACAAAGTGGCTTTAAAAGCTATTACGTTTTTGATTTGTGCAAGACACCGCAGGTAGCGCCCTCTAAAGTTAACAATTAAACTTATAGCGAATTCTTATTTTTACCTTCTAAAACCCCCTTAAGTCAAATATTGTGACACTAGACCAATTATTAACATAAAACTAAAACCAGAATAAATTTTTAAAACCCTGTATCTCTGGAACCATCCACTTTTTGACAATCTTAAGTTGAATTAGATCCTCACATTTTAGCCTCAGCAATCTGTAGTAGCTTTTTTTGCACCTTTTAAAGACACACTGTATACAAAATTACCCCTGTATTCTAAGATTCGAATAACAAGCGAGACAGTTTTAAGTTGTTTGTAATAAAGAGGTAATAATTTTTTTAGAACATTTTGTTAGAATAAAGAAAAACATATTTTACTAATTTGTATTAGCATAAAACATAAAAGTTGTCATTATACAGAAAGATTCAAAAACGTCAAGATTATTTTTTTATTATTATTTTTTTTAATTGAATATTACCATTACTATTATGCAAAAATATAGTTTGACCGATGATTTAAAGTTGTTAGTAGAGTGGTATACGTAAATTATTTGTTTTTACTTAAAATAATTTATTTGCGACATAACAAAAAATAGTGTTTTTGGATTGGCCTATTCCCTAATAAGAGAAATATTCTATTATTTTCTTTGCAAAACAATTTAGTACATTTTGTTCTGAACAAAATATCCAGGTATTCAGGCCATTTTAAACTACATTAAGGTTCAACTATTTGCTAACTGCATCTGGTTAATCCACATTTGAAAGTTCCACCGCTTTTATTAAAACCCATCATCATGCCGAGGTATGTGGTGCGGAGCATTCGCACAAAATTGAGGAAGCATTTATCACGTTAGTAATTTATACCAGAAAATCAGCAGGTTATTACATGATAAATCTCTGATTTATTACTAGATCATGCTTTTAAGATGAAACTGAATAAACTGGGCATGGGCGTACTATTTTGGGCATATTTGTTTAAAAAAAAATTAAACGTGTGTTTCCACGGGCCACTTTTTCAAGTTGATATGGGCCACAAAAAGATTGGCTACTGACGGCGACAGAACTTTTATTGTGGTTGTCAAAACGCCCGTATAAAAAGTAAAATTATAGCATGGAAACGGACGACGACAGTAGACCACACACCAACCACTTTTTGTGGCCCAAATCAACTTCAAGAAGTGGCCCGTGGAAACACGGGCTAAGAAGTTTTAAGCAATTATTTATCGTAAATCATCACATACTTTGGATTTTGTTAATAACAAAAACTGACCTTTTGTACTTATTAAAACTCCTAAAAAACAGCAAAAGTTTTTTCAAATCTTAAGAAAAGTGGTAGTTAGTTACATAACATTTAACCGGTCGAAATTTCATATTAAAATAATCTTATGATATAACCACATACTGGGTTACTAAAAAGTACCGCAACTTTTGAATATCTTTAAAACCGCTAAAGCTACATTTACCAAATTTGGTATTTGACGTGTTTTGGACAAGTGAAATTAAATAGTGATATCGGCACTGTAGCCAAATTTCTCAATTTTATGCCACACGTATTCTTTTTCATTTTTTTTTATGTAATGCCCCATTTATTTTTATTGCATTAAATTGACCAAATCAAATTTAATAGGTTTCTACATTTTTAAAACTTTGTCTCCATAAGTTATTAAAATATGATGCACTACACTTTCAGCAAAAGTAATTAAGGACCCAAATAACTTAAAAACCGCTAAAGCTTTGTTTACAAAATTTGGTATTTAGAGATTTTTGGCATGCCTAATTAATCAGTTATATCAACATTGTTGCCAAATTTTAATAGAATTGCGGTGTTGTCATATTTTGAGAACTAGTAAAAAATAAATTTTAAAAATTTAAAATCTAACCAAAGCTTATTTTATTGCAATTACAATAAATGGGGCATTTCATTTAAAATACTAAAAATTTTACATGTAGCGTAAAACTGAAAAATCTGGTAACAATGACAGTATCACTGTTCAATTCTACTTGCATAGAAACCCTTAAATGCCAAAATTTGTACACGCAAGTTAAGTGGTTTTAAAGATATTATACGCATCCGAACTTTTTGCCTAAAATGAGGTGTTGTCATATCTTAGCAGAGTAGGGAAAGATAGCCGATTCTGCAACCTCCGTCCTCCGGAGGAGCTTATCATCTTAAAATCTCTGACGTCATTCGAAATTTAGGAATCTTGCGCAACGCGTTATTTAGGGCGTGGTCCCTACTATCTGTCAAACCATAAATGTCATCTGTCAAATGTCAAATGTCACCTGTCACCTGTCATATGTCAAAAATCACGTGACTAGGAAAATGGCTGCCATGTGTAGGATACTTGCGCTATAATCATAAATTGATTTGCGCAAACGCGAAAATTCCAAGTCATGCCGTTCGGGCGTTATCAACAAAAATCGTTATTTAACCTTGATGATGAGTCATCAGCGCGCGGTTTAAATTTTTTAAAAATAGTGTAACGTCATACCTATCGAATAGCGAAAACCGCATGACGCCATCTTTAACCATAAGGGCGCTACAGCTGTTTAAAATATGGCGAGAGACACCAACCAGCGATTAGGACGGTAACCCCATAGCAAAATTAACCATAGCGGCCTTATTATTAAACTTAGAATAATGAAACTTGAACAAAGGATAGTCGACGACGTTTCGCCAATGATTTCAAGGTTATCAATCCTAACATGTTAGGCACTGCACCCTCCGCACCTAAACCTTGGGCTTAAGCGCGGGTGTAAGCGGGGGCTTAAGCGCAGGTGTTGAACCGTTATTTTTAACCAATCAGAGAGCAGTTTACCCTAATAGATGGTTTCTGAACGTACCCCTTGTAATTTCAAGGTCAAAGCATACGTCAACAATAACAAAGATAGCTGCGGTTAGATAATAAACGGTAAAAAAACAGTGGTAACTAAATAAAAAACAGTGTTTGTAGTAAAGCATTTATTATAAAATAAAAATACATACATGGTTGCCATATTTCTAAATAATTCTTAGAATAATACCTTATAAAATAAATAATTCTTGGAATAATACCTTATAAAATAGGATATTTAATTATAAACTCGGCATATATTTTGGTACGTGGTCGTATTTTATCTCCTAAAAATAAAATATAATCATTTAAATTTAACTTCTGGTGTAACAACCCACTTGGTTTTTCATATGCTGTTGCGTTTATATACGTTTTAACAGGTGTATCGATATTAACATATTCAATAATTCCACTTGTAATGGGAAACCTGTAGTAATCAAATTTTGTGCCATTTATAAAAAGATGTTTTGACAAACCCTTTTCGCAAACCAACATAATATTCATGTAGCCATACAAGCTGTTTTCGGGCTTATCCTTTACACCATCTTCTGTTTTAAGCTTTTTGCTAAATGATATGGATGAGTTAAATTACGTCCGAATTTGTCGAGAGTCATCTTGAAAATGATGTTATGTTACTAAATCAACTCTTTTTATTCAATAATATCGGCTTCCTTTAACTCTTCAATAATACTCATAATCTCATTTTGATGGTTATTATTACCCACTTGCTTGCTAGCCATTAACAATCTTAATCTATCCACAAGCTCATTTGGATCATCCCAGTAAATATAATCAGTTTTATTATTGTTAAATATTTTATGTTGAGTATCAATTGGTAAACCATAGCCTTGAGGATTTTGTGCTCTTGTAATTCGCAACTCTTTATCGCGTTCTTTTTGTTTTCTTATTCGCTCCTCTTTTATACGTTCGAGTAACGGTTTAATTGTTAACATGTACTTGACACCTCTGTTGCCAACATGCTGTTCGTTTTCATTAAAGTTTCTCTTACTAGCATTCGTTAGCAAAACCAATTTTGCAAATGCTCGCTCGTCTAGTGATGTAAATTTGTTTTTTAACGGATTGGTCTTGAATATAAGTTCATATAGACCAGGGGTTCCAATAAATTTTTCCCCTTTAACATAAATATCTGGACCGTTAAATTCAAGGCGAGAATCACCGAAAGTTAGATGATCAGTAGCCATATCATGTTTTAAATAGTTTCGATCGTACTCGTTTTCCGTATCTTTTATAAAACCTTCCACATATGCTCTAGGTAGCGGATCATACTGATCTAGATATTCTCGAAAGGATTCTTCCGGAATACTATCAATCTGAACAGGATTTAATTGTGGGTCGACTCTAAAGTCATCATCATCAAAGTAACTTTCTTCAGGTTGGTGCTCATAGATAGTTCTGTTTAAATCAGTTTCCTCTGTTTCGCCTTCTTCCATCATTTGATCATCTTCCGACGGCTCATCATCCATTATATTCTTTTTCTTGTTCAGCTATATCGTCTTGTTTTTTAACGGGACTGGCAAAGTTAAGAGGAGTTCGTGCTTTCTTTATTACTGTATGAGTAAAATTTTCGCTTTGACGTCTTTTTAAGGACTTTGGTATAAATGGTTGTCTACCAGATTGAGTGTTTTGTATTGATTTGGATATTATTTTTGCCAAAGGTTTATACGTATTTTCCAATATAACAGCATTCTCATAACGACCAGCTTTTATTGAATCATATAATTTTTTTACACTACGCGAATGTTTATCAAGGAGTTGAAGAATGTTTGGATCTTCTTGCAAACTCCGCTTATCTTCTGAGCGCTGATCATCATCATTCGTGTCGAACTCTAGCTCGCCATTCTCACGTTGCTGCTTCTTTAAAAGCTGGAATTTTTTCGAATACTATTGGAAGCTTCAATTATTTTACGCCTCGCATCCTTGTCCAACTTGTTCAAATCCATGGTAAAGATATATTTTTACTAATTAGGATTTACTTTTGGAGCAACCCACTGCTTAAGCAAATCGTCCAGAACCCTCTGCTTAAGCGATAACGGCCTTTATTTTCAAATACGGCACTGTTTTCTAAAATACGGCACCGTTTTCTAAAATACGGCACCGTTTTCTAAAATACGGTGCCGTTTTTCTAAAATACGGCACTGTTTTTCTAAATACGGCACTGTTTTTCTAAAATACGGCACTGTTATTCTAAATACGGCACTGTTTTTCTAAATACGGCACTGTTTTTCTAAAATACGGTACTGTTTTTCTTAAATACGGTATTATTGTTAATAATCTTTATGTAGCTCTAGACACGTGTTGACTCAATGACGGGTGGGAACTAAATGATGGCAGTTATAGTATAACGTAATATATATAAATATACTTAACATTCTGATTCAATCCTTAGTATTGTCAAAGACTTTGTGCTGTACGGTCATGCAGAAGTTTAAGAAAAAAATCAATTAAGAAAAAAACTGCTCGTAGAGGCAAGGGGATTCCCTTCGCGACCGCGTTTCAAAAAGCGAGGGAGGCATTGTACGTGGAAAAACCGCAAGATCTTTCTCTGCTGCTGAAGTAGCTCTGAAAGCATTCAATGGGGTGGAAAAAGAAAAACCTGCAGATGTAGTACCTTTACCTGTAGTCGGCGGATTTCTACCATTTTTAATACCACTTTTTGCCGGCTTAAGCGCCGTAGGAGCACTTAGCGGTGGAATATCAGGGATCGTAAAAGCTGTTAAAGATTCTAAGGCGGCGCAAGAAAGATTAGAAGAAGAAAAGAGACACAACAAAACAATGGAATCTATTGCGATTAGCAAAACTGGTAGCGGTTTATATTTAGGACCATACAAAAACGGTTTGGGACTCTATTTAAAACCCTATAAATACAGATGACTCAAGAAATAAATTTAGTCTTACTTCAACCGTCATGCATACCTTTAGTTTGAGTGGTAATAGTTCCATCTTAGAAGCAACCTATAACCCGCCCATCTACTTGAGAGATGACACTAGTGAATACGAGCTTGGTTTAGTCAGTTTAGAAACGTTTAACGCCATACCCAACATTGATAATAGCAATAACAAATTTTATGTGGGTGATATTACTCTAGAAATCCCGATTGGATCATATGAAATAAGTGCAATAAATGATTATCTACAAGAGGCCATACAGGAAAAAAATAAAGCCATCAATAATTTTAATTGTACCCTAAGCCTAAAGGGTAATGTTAATACGCTCAAGTGCGAGCTTGAATGTTCTCATACAGTTGACTTTACTAAGACAAATTCTATTGGAAAATTGTTGGGATTTCATAATATTTTGCTAAAGCCCAACGTTAAACATGTATCGCAAACACCTGTAAATATTCTGAAAATTAACGTGATTAAAATCGAGTGTAATATCGTTACTGGCGCATATCACAATAATATGCTTGTTCATACAATACATGAATTTTCGCCATCAGTACCAGCTGGTTTCAAAATTATAGAAATTCCTCAAAATGTGCTTTATATGCCTGTATCCACCAAAATTATCAGCAACATTAAATTAAAACTGGTTGATCAAGATGGTGAATTGGTTGACTTTAGAGGAGAAGTTATTACTATTAGATTACATTTGAGAAAGTCTTTATAAATAACTACTTTGTGATGTGTGTGTCAGTATACTGCAGAACGTTGTGCAGAGCACACGTGTTATGGTTGTGAAATATAACGCCAAGAAAATTGTCAATTTTAACCAGCTTTGGAACACTAAAAAGAGCTTAACAGAAGAAAATATAAGATTTCTTGCATCCATAGGGCTTCTTGTTAAGAACTCTGAAAATGAGCATTTTAAACGTGACAGATTCGCTAAACTTTGATAACTCTATTACAAAAATAGAAAGGCATAGCCATTTACCGTACTCCAGCTCTTTCAAAAATAATGATGAAATTCGAATACCGGTGCAACAAACTGATATATACACCCTACCTTGGGCAAGTCATATTTATTTGGAAGGACGACTTTTAAAAGGGTCCGATGGAAGAGTTTCAGACACTGCTAAACTTGTAAACAACTTTGTGGGACACCTCTTTGAAGAAATTCGTCTTGAAATTGGCGGAAAAGTTATTGATTCGACTAGATATCCTGGAATAGCAGCAACAATGAAAGGTTATGTCTCTTACAATGGTAATGAGTTAATTAAATATAAAAACGCTGGTTGGAGTATTGAAGATGATTTTACCTGGGACGGGATGGGCTCAAACGGAACTTTTAATGTTTGTGTTCCACTAAGGACATTACTAGGATTCGCTGAAGATTTTCAAAAGATACTTATAAATGTTAAGCATGAACTAATATTGTTAAGAAGTTCTTCCGATAAAAATGCCGTTATTAACACTACCGATGGAGAAAATGTACAAGCTATTATTGATAAAATTGTTTGGAGGCTACCACATATTACAGTATCCGATGCTGAGCGACTAGAACTTTTACAGATTGTTGGAAGTGGAACTGAATTGGATATCGGTTTTAGAAGCTGGGAACTCACAGAACATCCTTCAATACCGATTGGAAAACACCTTACATGGACCATTAAAACTTCTGTGCAGGTGGAAAGACCAAGATGGATAATTTTAGGTTTTCAAACAGATCGAAAGGATAACCACAAGAAAAATTGTAGCTTATTTGATCATTGTGATGTATCAAATGCAAAGCTTTATTTAAATTCTGAATTTTATCCATATGATAATTTAAATTTGGAAATTTCAAGAGGTATAATAGCTACTCTCTATGAAATGTACTCAGAATTTCAAGAAAGCTACTACGAAAAAGAAAACGAACCACTTTTAACTCCTAAAAATTTAAAAACAATGCATCCTTAATTGTAATTGATTGTTCAAGACAAAATGAAATCCTTAATTCTGGCATTATTGATGTAAGGTTAGAGATTGAAACAAAAGAAAACTTTCCTGCAAACACAAATGCTTACTGTTTAATTATTCATGACAAACTTGTAAAATATTCACCATTAACAGGGTCTGTGAGAAGAGTTTAAATAACCGTAATAATACATTATTCTAAGAATTATTTAGCAATATGGCAACAATGTATTTTTTAATTTAAAAATAATTGCTTTACTGTAAACACTGCTATTTATTTTATAAGGTATTATTCTAAAATTATTTAGAAATATGGCAACCATGTATGTATTTTTTATTTTATAATAAATGCTTTACTACAAACACTGCTTTTTATTTAGTTACCACTGTTTTTTTACCGTTTATTATCTAACCGCAGCTATCTTTGTTATTGTTGACGTATGCTTTGACCTTGAAATTACAAGGGGTACGTTCAGAAACCATCTATTAGGGTAAACTGCTCTCTGATTGGTTAAAAATAACGGTTCAACACCTGCGCTTAAGCCCCCGCTTACACCCCGCGCTTAAGCCCAAGGTTTAGGTGCGGAGGGTGCAGTGCCTAACATGTTAGGATTGATAACCTTGAAATCATTGGCGAAACGTCGTCGACTATCCTTTGTTCAAGTTTCATTATTCTAAGTTTAATAATAAGGCCGCTATGGTTAATTTTGCTATGGGGTTACCGTCCTAATCGCTGGTTGGTGTCTCTCGCCATATTTTAAACAGCTGTAGCGCCCTTATGGTTAAAGATGGCGTCATGCGGTTTTCGCTATTCGATAGGTATGACGTTACACTATTTTTAAAAAATTTAAACCGCGCGCTGATGACTCATCATCAAGGTTAAATAACGATTTTTGTTGATAACGCCCGAACGGCATGACTTGGAATTTTCGCGTTTGCGCAAATCAATTTATGATTATAGCGCAAGTATCCTACACATGGCAGCCATTTTCCTAGTCACGTGATTTTTGACATATGACAGGTGACAGGTGACATTTGACATTTGACAGATGACATTTATGGTTTGACAGATAGTAGGGACCACGCCCTAAATAACGCGTTGCGCAAGATTCCTAAATTTCGAATGACGTCAGAGATTTTAAGATGATAAGCTCCTCCGGAGGACGGAGGTTGCAGAATCGGCTATCTTTCCCTACTTAGCAGCTAGTAAAAATATAATTTTAAAAATTTGTGGACTTATTAAATTTAACATGGGCAATTTATTTAATGAAAGAATTAACACATTTCATTTTAAAAAACTATATAAATACTTGAAGCACAAAATAGGGATAAACAGTTTTAAGGGTATTTAAGAGTCGTAGTACTTTTTACTAACCCAAAATATGTAAATACCATACAATACTATATTGTGAACAACATATGTATATCATAGAATATTGTATTATAAAAATTTAACTACTCAAATATATGTGCTTTACTGTCGCATTTCCTTAATTTTTACTTAAACTTCACTGTTTTGTTTAATAGTTTTTTTGTAACAAAGTAATATTCCAGCACATAACCAACTGCAAAAAGAATAATTTTTTACAAAAAATAATAATGCATTTTGCAGATGGCTAAACTTTTTTAAATAAATGTGGTCAGAATAGCATGCCAATTCTCAATTATAATTTTTTTTTTAATATAAAAAAACAATTAGGGTCTTTAATAAGGAATAGAAAATATTGCGTAACTGCTTTAACTAACTAAAATAGAATCTTTTTAACTGACTCGTACTGTAGGCACAGTTTAATATAGGAACAGAAATATAATATTAATAAATTTAATTTTAAAATCAAACCACTTGCAGGCCTTTTTATAATTATTTATAAAAAATAAAACCATACAAGACTAGCAAAATATGTTTTGTTTATTTTTCAAAAGCTAAAAACTCTCTGCATTTTTATATCTATGACAATCTGGGTTAATAACTAAAGAAAAAAAACTTTTATATTATTAAAAGTATTAGGTTTGAATACTCAGCTTCTCGTATTAATGACCCTATGTTAACAAGATAACATTCTATTTATAACTATTACATAAAAAATAATTAAAGTGAAATACAATATTATTCTTATCTTATACTAAAAATAAAAAAGCATTTTTAAAGAATAATTGTCTTTTTACTTCAAATATTTTTCTTTTGTTTTATTGATCTAAACAGGGAACAAAAAATTTAACTTGAAAAGTAAGCGGTATAAAAGTTAGCAAGGTGTTAAATTTATCAAAGAAAATTTTGCAACTTCAAAATGCTAAACTTGTGCGAGAAAACGAAAACTTTAAGCAAAAGAAAAAAATTGCGTTACCCATTTTAAAGTTAAAATTAAAATTAAAGTTACTTTTTCAGCTTTACTTTAAATTGCATTTTTAAGTTTCCCTTTAATTACAAAAGAAGTATTTAATTTAAATAATAAAATCAATATAAACTGAAGGCTTAAAAGTTTACCTCTTTTAAAAACAAAAGAAACTATTCCATGTGTAAACTTTGTTATTAAATTTAAAATAATTAATAGGCCTTTCAAAGAAATTAAAGCAAATTATTTCAACAAGATACTTTGAAGATATTTTTTATTTTATACCCAATTGCTTTTATATAATAAAAATTCCATTGTTAATTGCGTTCAATTTTCTTAAAAATTTAAATAAACAGATTTTAGTGTCCAATATAAAAGCTGATTACAACAATGAAAAAAATATTTATGTTAAAACTAAAACGTATTTTTGCAATTAGTAACAGTTAGATATCATAACTTTACCTTATACAATAACGATTTAATTTATATTGTGACGTATGAATTTTTGAAATATACATATAAGGGCTCTTGACGTCACTGGGGCAAATGTACCCTATGGAACTATCTTCTTGGACCATGGGACCGGTGGACTACCAAAACTAACTTTGCATTTTCTAGGACCAACTGAACACCTAGTATAAAAAAGTATCCATTTTGGGAATTTTAAAAATATACATTTTTGGGAAATTTAAATATAATTGGGTTACTTAACATTGGGACATTTGGGACATAAAACAATACGTGAGGTGTCAAGGTTTAAAAAGTATAAATCAAACAATTTTCTAGGTTACTCTTATAATAATAAAACAAAAACATTAAACAAGCTGAGTTGCCTAGAAATGCAAAACAAATACTGGAAAATTTGATATTTAAAGAAGAGAGAAAGAAATTAAAGGGGATTGGTTTATCAGAAATTAAAGCAAATTATTTCAACAAGATACTTTGAAGATATTTTTTATTTTATACCCAATTGCTTTTATATAATAAAAATTCCATTGTTAATTGCGTTCAATTTTCTTAAAAATTTAAATAAACAGATTTTAGTGTCCAATATAAAAGCTGATTACAACAATGAAAAAAATATTTATGTTAAAACTAAAACGTATTTTTGCAATTAGTAACAGTTAGATATCATAACTTTACCTTATACAATAACGATTTAATTTATATTGTGACGTATGAATTTTTGAAATATACATATAAGGGCTCTTGACGTCACTGGGGCAAATGTACCCTATGGAACTATCTTCTTGGACCATGGGACCGGTGGACTACCAAAACTAACTTTGCATTTTCTAGGACCAACTGAACACCTAGTATAAAAAAAGTATCCATTTTGGGAATTTTAAAAATATACATTTTTGGGAAATTTAAATATAATTGGGTTACTTAACATTGGGAAATTTGGGACATAAAACAATACGTGAGGTGTCAAGGTTTAAAAAGTATGAATCAAACAATTTTCTAGGTTACTTTTATAATAATAAAACAAAAACATTAAACAAGCTGAGTTGCCTAGAAATGCAAAACAAATACTGGAAAATTTGATATTTAAAGAAGAGAGAAAGAAATTAAAGGGGATTGGTTTATCAGAGAAGGAAATAGTTAGTAAAGTCAAGTAAAAAGTTAAAGTTTGAGTTAAGCCCCGTACGGGCTATCCCTAGGGATATGCCCGTACTAAATTTAGTTAGTTCAATAAGTTACGTTGGTTTTTAATGCAAAGTTAGTTGTGATGGTCCACCGGTCTCATTGTCCCAAAAGATAGTTCCATATAGTACATTGCCCCAAGTGACGTAAAGTGACCCTGTATGTATATTTCAAAATTTTATAACGTCACATATGGTGGAGGCGCCCCCGTTCCCAGTGACCTTTGTGAAACGTCGGTTATGGTAAGCTGTGCCCGCCCCAGTTCCAGTGCCCTTTGTGAAGCGATAGGAAAAATCGCTTATGGTACGCCCTTCCTACCCCTCAGTTTATTTGTGGAAGAAAATACCATATATATGGTAAAGGCGTCCCGTTCCCCGGAGAAGAAATGTGTGTGAAAGGACGTAGATGGGGAAAAATATGTTGCGTAGCGTAGCTGCAAGGAGGTAGCAGCGTAGCTACAAGAAAATGAAGATAAGGTATATCTTCAGTTTTGAAATATGGCTAAATGGAGTTAGCCAGAGTTGTTGAAGAAGAATATTTATTTGCGTTGAAGTTATTGTGTTACGTCGTGAAGACGGAGTTTAGAAGCAGCATGAGGCTGCATTAGCACTGGAAGCCGCAGCTCTAGTATGGGGAGAGCTCTGAAATATGGTCTTGAATTGTGGGGTACAAGACAGTTAAGCGGCCCTGAGAAAGCTCAGGATATGGGTCAGTTGGCACGCGGCTGCAGTAACCTGATGTAGAAGAAGAAAATGGGAGTGAAAGGCGGAAAATGGTATGTGGAGGAGAAGTACGGGACAAAATGCCAATGGAACGCACCATCAAGGACATGGACAGGGAGGCAAGGTGGACACAGTACAATTCAACAAAAGATGGACAATCTAGAACATTATGGTATTTATAAAGTGTTTAGATAAATCTGTAATGTTTTTTAATTAATGGTATTTTTTTTTGTTGTTTACTTATTGTCTATTATTATATTGATAAAAATAATGATTTAATATGCAGAGAAAAGTAGCCTAAAAGTAAACTTTGATAATAACTCTTTTTTAACCCATCGTATATGTAATATTAAGTTATGAAAGGGTCATTGTTTTAATGATATACAATTTACGGTCAAGGTCGTAACAATTTCTAATAATGCTGAGCTAGCTAGTTTTAAAGAATCATATTTTGTTTACCAAGTCGGGTGTTTTGTTTTACATATGTAGTAAAGTTAATGAGGAATAATACTATGTATTTAAAGTGTTTTATATAGGAGGTATAGAATTTAGGCCACTTTTCTCTAAAAAATAATCTTAACCGTTACAACTATATTTAAATAAAACTACTTGGAGAAAATCCCAAATTTAGAAATTATTCAGTTAACAATGGAAAAAATTTAACTTTTTTCTTATGATCAATGACAAATCTTTTATTTTTTAGAAAAAAAGTCAAGTCAATTAATTATTTTTTGGATTAAAGGCTATTTGTTCATTTTTTTTGTTTGTTTACATTTATTGAAAAAATTTTAGATAAAACTTTTTTCATATTTTTAAAAAACTTCGAAAAGTTAAGGTTATTTACGGTAATTTACATAATAGGTAAAATATTGTTAGATTTTTAAATTTTTGTAAGCTATATGGAACTATCGATTTTGGTAATATTGCTAATTTTTTTAAAGGGTTTAAAGTAAATTTGGCTCATTTCTAATAGCGTTGTGGGTCCAACGCTTTCAGGGAAGGGGCATATGTGAACACCTAGTATAAAAAAGTATCCATTTTGGGAATTTTAAAAATATACATTTTTGGGAAATTTAAATATAATTGGGTTACTTAACATTGGGAAATTTGGGACATAAAACAATACGTGAGGTGTCAAGGTTTAAAAAGTATAAATCAAACAATTTTCTAGGTTACTCTTATAATAATAAAACAAAAACATTAAACAAGCTGAGTTGCCTAGAAATGCAAAACAAATACTGGAAAATTTGATATTTAAAGAAGAGAGAAAGAAATTAAAGGGGATTGGTTTATCAGAGAAGGAAGTAGTTAGTAAAGTCAAGTTAAAAGTTAAAGTTTGAGTTAAGCCCCGTACGGGCTATCCCTAGGGATATGCCCGTACTAAATTTAGTTAGTTCAATAAGTTAGGTTGGTTTTTAATGCAAAGTTAGTTGTGATGGTCCACCGGTCTCATTGTCCCAATAGATAGTTCCATATGGTACATTGCCCCAAGTGACGTAAAGTGACCCTGTATATATATTTCAAAATTTTATAACGTCACAATATTAAGTTGGCAAGGTGAATGTGTTATCTAATGTTTTTTTTATTGCGTTTTAAGCTAACTAAAAAAAATTCTTTATTATTTGGCTTGTCATGTAGTATCCTAATTTTCCTTAAATTTAATAAATACATTAGTTACAAAAATTACATTTCTTTATGTCTGTAAAATACCGATTTTATTTGATGGTACTTATTTGGGTACACGACAAATCGAATCGTTTTTTCTAAAACAAAATTTAAAAAATAAAATAAAAATAGATAACTAAAAAACGATAAAACGACGTTTCGGGGTCAGTCTGCTACTGTTTTCAAGATGAAATTAAATGAAAATAAATAATTTAAAAGGTTACTATTATTAAGATTTAAAATTTTTAAATTCAAGCTTTAGTTATTTTTTTTATTTAACATTTTATTTTAGTTAGTGAAAGCAGTTTCGCATTATTTTCTATTTTTAAAAAGACCTTAACTTTTTTTTTTGGTTTTTATATTTTTCTTAAATTAACAAAATTCATGCTTGAATTATAAAATATTAAAACTTAATGATAGTTTTCTTTTAAACATTTTTATTTTTATTCAATTTTATCCTGAGATCGGAGGCAGACTTGCCACCTTAACGTCGATATTTAGTTTTGTAGTTACGTATTTTAAATTTCTTGGTTTTTTCTTTATTTGGTTTTAGAAAAAAATGATCTGGCGTGTACCCAAATAAATACTATTAATTAAATGAATTCGCCAAACCAATACAAGAAATATCTATATTAAAAAATATTTAAAAAAATAAATACAGAAAAAGATTAAGGCTTTTCTTGTGTTTTATTTTGTCCCAGATTTTAAAATCAGTAAAAAGACCCAGCCTACTCTTATTTACCTTTTAAATATTTAAGCAATTTCGTTTTTATACTTTATATTATTAAAAATATAAAGCATCCAAACTTTTAAGTAACAACCCTTTAATATTGCTATCCTATTTCTATTTATCGATCCAAAGGCGACATCAAGAAATATATCGTTATTCAAAAAATACTAAATGTCTCTGGCCGGTGGCTAACTCCTATAACTTTATGTTTCGCATATTTAGTTGTTTTCTATCTTTTCGGTTGGGCCAAAGAACTTTCCTATTTTAAATGAAACACCTGGTATATTTTTACTTATCTAAATAGATAAAAATATTTTGACTACAATGACACTACATTTGCAACTTTTTGACGTCTAACTTCTGAATTTTTTTTAATTTTAATTTTTACTCTACAGTGCCATAAATGCCATGATACGACAAATTTTGGATCCATAAAAAACAAAAGATTGCCACATTCATTTTTCTTTGACTACTGGATCCAAAGTTTTTCGTTTTATCGCATTCATGACACTCTAGATGTAAAATTATTTTTTTTTAATAATTAAAGGTTAGTTCTGGTTAGCGAAATAGTAGCAAATGTTGTGTCATTGTACAAGAAATGTAATTTTTATTCAAATAAGTAATAACATACCGTGTGTCTTACTTAAAATAAGTAAGTAGTGGTTGTTAACTATCCAAAGAAATAAAAAAATATAGGGGTGAGCCACCGGCTAGGGACACCCGGTATATGTTTTAAATTTATGTAAACCTTTTTTACAAAAGTTAGAAACTCGTTACTCGGATAAAATTAAGCAAAATTGTACATTGGGGGTGGTCATTGTTAGTTCTGACTTGTTAATTTTGTTTTAATTCCTTATTAAAGCAACTTAAAAAAAAAGATTTAACTAACCAGAACCAATTATGACCGCTCCAATGTGACAGTTTTGCATGAACGTCTATAGCGCTTTGACCCAATCAAATTACACGTGCTTTGGCTTTTTACTGTAGTCTGCAAAACACACTGTACGCCTAATAGGTTATTAAATATATCACAGTCATTTTTCTATTAAAATAACCTAAATATATAATTAAACAAATACGGTTAATGGAGCGCAAGTTTTCTAGCTTTAAAATATACAGTGTGGGCCAAATTAAATTTGCACACTTTTTAACTAATAATAACTTTTTAACTGTTGCGCCCATCTTTTTAATTTTTTAAGGGGCTAATAGGTAGATATGTTTTTTCTAGGTGAGTCAATTTTGGTCAAATAAATTTAAACAAGACCGGACTTACGGGGCTTTTTCCAAAATAATGCATTAAACTTCGTTGCAAAAAAATGTATTTAAAATTAGGCTAATACGTTTATTTTTAATTAATTTAATGTTAAGTTTGGTCAGCATCCAACTCAGTGACCATAGTAACCTTACATTTTTAATTTTAAAGGACACTAAAGAGAAATGTCAAAGAGTTTTCAGAATATCCTAAAAAAGATGAAAATTTTAAAATTTAAAGCCTAAATAATCGCTAATTTTTAATTTTATTATGTTTATTCAATTTATCTTGACAACTGTGGCAGACTTGCTACCGAAACATCGATTTTTAGTTATATTTTTACTTGTTTGAATTTTTTTGGTTTTTGGGTACTTTTAATTTAATTTTTGGCGTGTACCCAAATATTTACCATCCATTAAATGAATCCGCCAAACTACCGAACATATCTTCAATTCAGAACGTCTTTGTGCTACTTTGTAATCTAAGTAAACCAGTAAAGTCTCGTATGCTTTTTTATACAAAAACTTATACTTTATAGAATGGCTTTAAGCCATAACTACAACTGCCTCATTATAAACGAATAATTTAATGTAATATTCCATATGTTTTTTGGTTGCACTAAACTAAACTTAAATGCAAATATCTTAAAAACGGTTGCTCGGAGCCGTTCTTACAAAGTATACTTTTTGAGTAGAAAGTATAGGGAAGTATACTGGTTTTCTTAGATATGACAAACAGAGTAGCCCAAAAAAGTTGGGACGTTTTAGAATAATTTGAATGTGTAGCTAGTCCCCACTAGTTTACTCATAAAAACTAATACCAGTTCTAAATGTGATGTAAAAAAAAACTTCTAAATACCCGGTTTTATTAAAATATTCAAGAAGTATCAAAAATTATTTAAAAAAAAATAAAAACCTTGATACATTGTATATGTATTTTAAAAGAATCTTTTTAGTCTTTTCTTCTTTGTGATAAACCAACCACAAATTTATTTATTTTTGATATTTTTAAATTATTAGTAATATTTGTTTAAAATTTGGTACTAATATTAATTCTCTGAAAAGTGGAAATCGGAGACAAATTTGTCAGCTAAAAAAAAGAGTATTTAAATATTACCTACAATAACTAAAAATATTTAAAAATCGTACCATTACGTTATTTGTTTCTAAATATTTAAATTAAAACTCCTTATCGAACAAAAGTATAAAAGCTGCATCAAAAGAAATCTTTAAAACATTTACAAAGGTGTTAAATTTTAAAAATTAAAGTATCTTTCGCAACTTTCAAACGCTCGACTTTGGCAAGAAGTCGGGAATTTTTAGTGAGTGGCAGAAATTGCGTTATCTACTACTTGAAAGTTGAAGATTAAAATTGAAGTTTCGTTTCACGTCGGGCTTTATACATTTTTAAAATTTGCGACCGGAATTCTAAGGCTAAAGTTTTTTTATTTTGTAGGCCGACTGTTTAAGCTTTTTTCTTTGAAATGACTTTTAAAAGAAAAAAATAATATTTATTTAATTTTAATATTTTAAGATGCTTAAAAAATAAAAATGACTAAAAAATATTTGTGATCGACGTATATCAGTTATTGTGGATGGCCACTCTTTATGCATTCACCAAGTAAATGCTAGAGTGCCTTAAGGCTCAGTCTACAACTCAATTAATTTATGGCTTTTCCAACGATTAAACCCTTCACTCCAGTTTATAGGTTTCCAAACCACTTTCTGAACCTAATTCGGAAAGTACAAGTACAAACAGTGTATTTTAAAATACAAATTTTTACCAAACCAAAACTGTAACTTTATTTTGCATAGGTTTATTTAAACTTTCCCTTTTAAAACAAAAAAACAAACTTCAGGCTAAAGCCATTGATTTGATTTACCCCAGTAGTGATAAAAAAATACTTTTTCCACGACCGTTATTATTTTTTATTCAATCATCAACATAAAGGTAAAGTACTTTATTTTGGTTGACCTTGCTGGGTATAGCGAAAAAAACACCCTGTAAATTATATTACCGTTGCATAGAAAATTCAAAGAAGTTTAAGAAAATACCATATTGATATATTTATCTCTTATTCCAGCTGTTCTATGAGTGGCCGGCGCGCCCCAGGGGGCGTATTAAGTTACTAAGGGATGCACAATAAATTTATAAACAAAATTAATAACACCAAATTAAGAAATTTTTATTGTCGAATATTAAACTACCAACTTATTCTAAGCCTAACAAATTTTAACTATTCTAAGAGTCCAAGGATTATTGGCTGACATGCTCTTGCTTTGTAGCACACAATCTCTGTAAGTTGGGTTCCACATTGGAAAAGGCGACTCTAAGTTCTTTTTTAGTTAAGGCTTACTTCGATATTAATGTTTTAAGAAAGTAACAGCAGAAGATCTGGTTTGACAAGGATAAGGGTAAACTTACAAAATCCGTATCGCTTTTGCTTTTATCACTCCGTCATTTGGAATTTCGCTTAAGAAATTTGGTAAAGATTTGGTACTGAAATCCATTTTCAGTATAAAGCTGGACTAAAAGTCTATCGGTTGTTCTTCTTCTTTTAATTATATTCCATTAGGTTTACTGACAAATGGAATACAGACCCAATTTTAATTGGAGAAACCGATATCTTCTTAAAAATAAAAAAATAAAATATTTACGAGTTACAAAGTACGGCTTTAGGTTACCTCCGATATAGTCATTATTTCATTGGTTCATGTGTCACTCTATTTAAAATTTGACAGTTTGCATTTAAACTTAATAGACATTTTTAACAATTAAATATTGTTTTGGTATTATTTCTACTAAAACTGGGAACATACAATTATCTAAATATTCCTAAATACATAAGCGTATAGTTATGTAGAGGACAACAATATAATGGCCGTGCTACAAAAATTAAAATAGGGTATGTGTAAAATCTTAATTTAAAAAATTTTATACGTTCGTAGAAAAAATATCGTATGCAACACATGCAGTCTCTTTTTTACTTACGGGAGCAGTCCCGTGCTGTCAAACTCCCATTCAAAAAAAAAGTATCCTTTTATGCACTTGTTACCTATGAGAATTACTATTATTTGTCCAATAATAATTTACTATTTATATTCTAAACCTAAATTGACCGATATTTTTCATAATCCAACTAATCTAAAGCTCCTTAATATATCGACCCCAGATTGCAGTAAGCCCGAATATTTTAACAACAACCCGTCTGGCTTCTATCATTGGCATTATTGCTTATATAGTTTAATTTGCAAGAATATTATACTATTCCCTTCTAAAACGGCACTTCCAAATAATCCAAATATCCTAATATAGCTCTTTTAAGCTTCCATAGCGAATTTGTGGACAAAGTGCTATTTATATTTAGGGGCTCTCTGACCGGGATTTGGACCGTAGATTCTTCTCCAAAATATATATTTATATGTTGTTATAAATATAAACAATACAGCTGCGATACTTTGGGAAAATTATTGTTTAAATATTACAATAGTAGTTTTAGTGTGGTAAAAAATTACAGTTGATTAAAATACAGACTATACAGGGTGTATTTAAAGGCTGCGGAAAAAAAGCTACAACAATTTCCTTAGGCTAAAATGTGACGATCTAACTTAACCTACTTCAGTTCAAAAGTGGATGGTTCCCAAATTACAGAGTGTTGAAAATTCAATCATATTTTAGTTAATTTTTAATAATTTTGTAAATATTTGGTGTATTGAAACAATGTTTTGTTATAAACTGGGTTGTCCTTAAGTTATAGGCTAAAATTAAAACTGAAGAATTGTGAATTTTAAATATTGCGACTTACCTAAAGTTACCTCAGTACAAAACTTAATATTAACTGAGATACAAAGTTATAAAAACTAAAAAATATTTTTAAATTGTTTCGATAATATTTCTGGTTACGATTTTTAAAATCTCCGAGCTAACATACATTGATTGGCTATCTTATAAGTGTTTTTAAATTCAGAAAAAGTAAAACAAAAGTTATTTTACTCCTTAAATGGAATACCCTGTACTTACAAAAAAACACCAAAGAATTGCAAGATTTTAGAAAAATTTACGGTTATGTAGGTGGCACTATGTAACTAACACATAAATATTAACACCTGGTCTAAATTTTTTATAGCAACACATGACAAAAGTCTTTTATTAAACTTTTCTGTAACTTAGACCTACTATAAAAGTTTCTAGGCCAAATACAAAGTAATATTTCGGGCATTATAAATTAAAATATATTCGCAGCACAAGCTGTACGTGTTCCCAGTCTCATAATCATTATTATTAAACACAACGAACAGATCTCGAAAGGCTCTTTAACCCCAATAGAATCCAAAACACGGGTCCAGAGGGATCGCGCCTTAATGCGATGCGTGGTTTTGAGAAATCGTCGCGCCAGCCGCGCCATTGTTTGTGTGACAATAATAAATGTCCCAAAAGACACACCGAGTAATAAATTGAAGGCTGGTCTTGATTAAATTTCAACAAATTGTTTTCTCTTTTTGTCGAGGTCAAACAAATAGTCTTGGTGATGTTTTCACAAATTGTTGGGTTAAGGATTTCTTTTAGTACCATTTCAATACACGACTTTAAAAGCAAATGTTTTAAAATATTTTTTTATATTGTTTAATTTTATTAAAATATATGGTAGTGGAAAGCGGGAAAAGTCTGGACACTTTTTGATCAATACTATAAATACATCTTAACAGTTAATAAATGCGAAATATTTTTTATGAAATATGATTGGTATTTTAACAAAAAAATGAATACATGTCAAGTGTCCAGATCCACCCCATATACGGGAAGGATCTGGACATATAAACATCAAATTTTAACACAATATTTAGGAGTTGTTTATTTTTGAAAATCAACAAAAATGTCGGGGTTGTATTCCGGCCAGCCATTTTATTGATTTGTCATACATTTTGGGTATTTCATAATATTTTTTAATGCATACTCAAATACAATACATATAAGAACATTTAAATATTCTGCTAACTGGTTTTCTGTTTCCGTGGAAAATTTTTGAGTGGTGTAACATTAATTATTAATCCCTTTAAGCTTTGCTTATTTACATAGGTGTCTAAAGCTGACTTTGTGAATCTGTACTTTTAGGGACTTTTTCGATAACTTAGTTTAATATCAGTAATATCGATGACAAATTACTTTACAGATTTAGAATAAAAAGTTTGGTTTGTCTTTTTATTGTACATTTGGGGTATTTTTAATAAGAAAAAAAAGAAAAATGTTAGCTTAAAAATTAATTATGGGGGCTCTGAACATATAGGTAGGGGTTGGACGACTGTCCATACTTTTCCATGGTAAAATTTGACAGAATGACGTTAAAATACTGTTAACGGTAAAACCCAAAATAACTATTTTTAAAATTCTAAATGTACACACACATGACAAAATAATAGGGTATTATAAAAAAAACGAAGAAATTGCAACTTATTCTCTGGCAAAGTATTACTTAGAAATTACAAAAACTTATTTTTTGAATTTACCTCGACTATAACGTACCTTCGCTGTTGAATTAACTATGAACACTAAGGCACTTTCTTCTCGACTACAGGACAACGCGCCAAAAATATTTGAATAGATTTGGCGGTCAATTTGAATGTGTTAATATGCTCCCAGTGTCCAAACCCTCGTCGTTCTCGCCTACATGGTATATCTACACGTATGTTGACAATTGATTGAATTTATTTAGTTTAGTTTATGCACAGTTAATATAAAAAAATTTAATTTTTTCCAATCAACATTTAAAAACATATATTTCGTACCAAAATATATTACATGGTGTTCAATTAAAAACTGCTGCGTTCAATTTCTCGAAAAGTAGGCTATGGAAATATTTAAAAATTTGATTACGTTATATGTCGGATATACAACTGAAATATTCATGACAGTTCAACCACTTTCGGTTATACAGGAAGTTAATGTTAACTTCCTTATTTTAAATAAAACACCGTATAAATGATTGATTTTCTGGATTCTGCGTAATTTTTAATTAAAAACATCAATATTTATAAAAATTATTGCAGGTCATCACCTGATACTTGAAAGCCATTAAAATGTTTACCCATTAGTAGATTTCATATGTATTGGTTTTTTATAATAAATTATTCTTAAGATGAAAAACTACCGATAGTAATGCTATAATATAACTGTCAAGAAAATAGCAGTGAAGCAAAAGAAGATTCCGAAAAACTAAAATATCATCCACTAATGGCTAAAAACTTCAATGACTAAATTATTAAGTACCACCTGTATTACCTGCATATTATAATAATATACTTATTTAATTAAATAATATAGACCATAAATGCCAATATTTAAGCCTCAATAACTAATAAACAGTTGAAGACCATATAATGAAAAATGTTATACATACATCTATATAAGGGAATTTCAATTTTAAACCAAAAACCGTTTTTAAGATATTTGCGTTTATCTTGTTAAAAAAGTATATTGAAATATAATAACTCCTAATGAAGCAGTTGTGGTTGTTTTAAAGCCTTTTAAAATTTGTTCGTTGTGTTAAATAATAATGATTATGAAACTTGAATTACATACACCTTGTGCTGAAAAAATATTTTAATTTATAATGCTCGAAATCTACCTTTTAAGTGTCTGAATGTGGTAGACAATGTTTTATCATTAATATTAAAAGAAGAGTTACGGACTCCCATTGTCTTGATTTTTTTTATTCACACGTTTTGGGCAGTACTACCACGTCCGTTTCCAAGTGTAAACTAATCTAATTCCTAAGACTGCTAAGTTTATATATACTGTGGAAGGACCATTTGCCCGTAATTGAGTTGGGTGCGGTCAAGCGTGGGGTCGCCGACATTATTATCCAAATGTTTAGTTTTTTTACACTTGGTTTCTAAAAATACCCTCATTGTTCTTAATAAACACGGCTTTCTTTAATTTGCGCTTTCTTCAATGTGGTTCCCTGTGTACAACCCGTGCTTCTGACCACTTGATGTTATGTTGCTGAGACCAAACATGGTCAGCGATCCCAGATTTTAATGTTTCGCCCCTCTGTGTATGTCTCTGACATTTAAAGGACGTTTTGTTCTTCATTGTATGACTCCCCATATTGAAATGGTACCTAATAAATGCAATCTTTTTCCTGTTTAGACGAATTGGGTTCTCGACAGGATGTTTCTTAATGTAGATCCGGATTTAAAGAAAGTTTTAAATCCATATTTCTTTGTTATTTGTCTAATCTTTTCGGTCGTTTCTTTCACATATGGAATTGTTAGGGAGAGAGAGAGAGAGAGAGAGAGAGAGAGAGAGAGAGAGAGAGAGAGAGAGAGAGAGAGAGAGAGAGCAAGAGAGCATCTTGCTCAGGTGTTCGCACTATTGGTTGTAATGTGGAACCAATAGTGAATAGGACATTTAAGCCAAAAATCTAAGAACTGTTGAGTATTTGAAAAGCAACATCAGAAATGTTATTAGTGAGATAACGTCACAAATGTATAAAAACGTCATGATAAATTATACTTCTTAAATTTGCTATTGCCAACAAAGTCGTGAAGGACATTTGACCAATATTATTTTAAAATCATAGATGTAGTTAATTGGTTTTTTAAATAAAATAAAAATATTTTGGACCTGTAGCAAAGTTCCGTTTAATTTACTTTTAAAATCATAAAGCACTGATTGGATCACTTTTCATGTGACTTTTGGATTAAGATTTCCATTCTTTAACATATTATACATAAAAAAGATTTAAGTGGTAAATATTAATTTGGGCGGTCGTTTTTGAGATATTAGGACTTAAAAAATATCTTCCTGTGTGGCTAGGTTTAAACTATTTTTTGTTTTTGTTTTTGGCTGTATGGCTTGTGCCAAAGTCTAAACTTTTAAGATTGTCTTAGAATAAGACGATAATATCTAAGAGTGTAAATTTAGGAAGCAGAGTTAAAACCAACCCATTGTTAAAGTATTAACTTTAGAGATACAAAGTGCTAGT
Organism: Listronotus bonariensis; assembly: GCA_014170235.1. Lineage (NCBI taxonomy): Eukaryota > Metazoa > Arthropoda > Insecta > Coleoptera > Curculionidae > Listronotus > Listronotus bonariensis. Next base: position 26,370 of record JACEGR010001658.1, on the reverse strand, counting down.
AAAAGCCTATTTTTTTAAACTTCACCAATCCTAAAAGTTGGGGCATGTGGCAGTATAAATCTGATTTAAGAGACCAAAACAGCTTCCATTTTGCTTTTAAATTTTTTGGATATATTTTTAATCAATATTGCTTAAAGACTTATCAGCTCTTAGGTTATGTTAAAAAGTTTATTAAAGTAGTAGGGGCCGCCCGTTAAGTTAAAAAGCCACTAACGTCATAATTATCTACGTGAAATGTCCTGTATCTCTCTTTTAATCACGGCTTCGTGGGCTTTGTATCGTTACCATGAAAGTGGGCATTTTAAAATTTTGAGTAAAAAAATGCCATTTTAACTACAGGTCAAGGGAGTAGAAGGAGATTTTGCGCACATAATAATGACGTCGGTGGCTTCTTTACTAAACTGGCGGACCCTAGTAAAATAATTACTTAGGAAAGTGTGCAATTTATATAAACTTCTTAGCAGTCATTTTACATGGTTTGCAAATAATTTTAAATGCCTTTATTTTAAATTTTTAAAAATTAATTATTTTAATAAAAACAAGCCTATTATGACAATATTTTATAAAGAAATAATTTTGCTTTGACCTTTTACAAAAGCAATTTAATTTTTGTTGGTTGTAGCTTGTTCTGGCTTTCATTTAAATTAGGTTAATTTAGTTAAAAGACCTAAAAAATACAAAAAGGTCTAATGCGGAAATATGCTAATTTGTATTTAATGAGAATTTTATGGTTTTTCAGCTCTTGGTGGAAATAAATTTTTAATGTATTCTGCAACCAAGGATTTGATAGTAAAAATACACTTGCTGACAAAAAAGGTAAATATCTATTTATTTCCAATATATTTTAAAATTTTATATAAAGCCTACAAGAGCTAATAACTAATCAGTTAAACCGGATAATTAATAACAAAAACAATATATATAAAGTTATTTTTTATAAAAAGCTCTGCATGGTCCAAAATCAAAAAATCAACCATCAGATATCAAATTGGAGTAGTACTTTACAAGGTTTGGCAAAAATGTAATTATTGCTTAAGGGTAAAGTACCTGTGTTTTTGCTAATATTAAAAATTATTATAAAGAAAAGATTTTTAGAATTAAAAATTATTTTGTTTTTATTTTCTGCGATAATGGTAAACATTTAGGTTTGTACATTAGTGCACAACATTTTATTATTACAAATGTCATAGGGCGGTTTCAAATAAACTTTTTAAATTTATTGTTATCAAAACAAGAACAATTAACAATGCACTAATGTACAAACTAAAGTTTTCTTGATTTACGCAGATTTTTTTTTTAATTTTTTTGGGGAAATTGAAAATTTAAAAGTAATTTTTATTTCTAAACATAATTTTCATAATAATTTGCGATATTAGCAAAAATTAAGGTACTTTATTCATGACAAAAATTAAATCTTTGTCCAAGCCCCGTAGGTGTCTAACACACTTTGATACATTTGTATTTTAAGTTTTGGACCATGCAGAACTTTTTATAAAGAATAACTTTTTGTAAAATGATAATAAAAAAGTTTTTCATATGACGCAAACTTACGTAGACCCTCTGTAGAATTATTAATTTGCTTGATCTTTAATCTAATAAGTTGTCCTTTATCTTTGTAATAAATTCTTTTACACTTCTTTCACCGCATATCTTAAAACTGGTCAAATAAGCAACTTTAAAGCAATGAAAAAGAATTTATTGTGATCTTCCTCGGTCGTCATCATAGATCACCTAGTTACATTAGTGTGCTTAAAAATATTTAAAAACTCATTTATTTACAAATATTTTTTACGTAAAAACCGCCTGCTATCCTAAAACAACCAAAAACATTTTATTGAATAAAAATCAATATAAGCCCATATTTCATTTTACCTATTTTTGATCGGACTAATATCTTCTAACCTCACTCTGGTTTCATATGTTCGACAAGATTTTGTGAGTAGAAGAAAAAGTAAACGGTCACTGTCTGTCTTTATCTAGTAGCTTTATTTAAAAAGAGATAAGGGAATGTCTTGGTTAGATCGAGTGTATTAAATGATTTAAATTGTTTTTTTGCCATGTCTGTGCCTGCCCCAATACTGGGTTGGACTTAGGTTTGTTTCAGAGGCAAATCTCGATTGTCCGGAAAGTAGTGATTTTGGTTAAATGTTTGATTACTTTCTTTTTTAATCCATGTGCCCATTTTAATAAGTATGTGTGACTTTTGTTTCATATTTCTATTAAAGCGCAGAATTTTTCACAGTGTATATATTCATTTAAATATAAAAAAATAAAAAATATTTTATGTCTGCTTCTGTTTTTTGCTGACTTTAAAAGACTTGCCGACAAATGAATTGTCTATAGCTGGTTTTTAATTAGCACTTGGAAACTAACATCTAAATATTTAATCACAAAATGTAAACATAAATTTGTAAAATTTTTATTAGATAGTTTTAAAAATCGGCAACATAATCTGTAGTTCAATACGGCCCAAAGTAGTATTACTTCTTTACTGGACTAAAAATAAAAACGTTTGCAAAATAATATTCATTAGGATTTAAAAAGCCATGTGTTTACTTAGATATTCTAAAAGCTAAAAACAATAAAAGAATTAGTAATTGGTATTTAATATGTGGTCAAAGATACAGGAATTATTATAAATAGTTTAAAATTTTAAGGATACTAATTGCTACATATATATATTATGCACATCAACATCAACATACGTAGGTCGTTTCCAGCTGTAACAATTGATCACGAATTGGTCACGATTAGTCATTAGGTCATAGTAATTGGTCAGCAGTATAATAGAATTAAAAGAAGTAAGAAAGTATAAAATTTTTACATAAGAATATTTAGCACCTCAATACTGAAGTTGAAAACTCATCCGACGCAATATAAATTGATTACAAATTGGTTATGATTAGTCAATAAGTCAGTTGTAAAATAGACTCTGGAAGAGTGGTTTTAAAATTATTACTTAATACAAAAAAAAAAGAACCTCAATATCAACATTTACTGTCCATTTAATGCTATATAAATTGGTCAGAGGGTCACAGTGATTGGTCAGGGGTTGAATAGAATATACAGGGGTGTGTTTAAACTGCTTAAAAAATATATATGTAGGTAGCGCCTCAATATGTACACTCAGAGTCTATTTTATGCTACAAAATATGATTACGAATTGGTCACGATTGGTCAGTAGACCACTGAGACCGACTGACTAATCGTGACCAATTCGTGACCAATTTATTAACAAGCTCTTAATGTGAATATTGAGGTACTTCATCTATTTTTTCAAAAAATTAGTTTAAAACCACCCCTGTACATTTGAAATAGCTTCTCTTATTTTTTTTTTTACTGCTGACCAAATACTGTGACCTAATGACCAATTGTGACCAATTCATGATCAATTGTTACAGCCTGAAACGACTTCCGAATGTTAATGTTAAGGTGCTAAATATATAAACGAAGCAATTAGTGACCTTGAAATGTTAAAGATTTTATATTTATTCCAGTATCTTTGACCAAATGATAAATACCTAGGACCAATTGTCTAATTGTTACTAGCATTTAGATATGTTTTTTGAATCTAAAATTTTTGATTTTGGGCCGCCTAGAAAATTTTATAGTTCTTGAATGTCTTTATTTAATACAGAACTTTTTAATCTTGCTGACCAATTAATTGTAGCCAGCGTGGTGCACTGGCTAGCGTACCGGCTTCTGACCAAAGAGACCCGGGTTTGATTATCGGCGTATACAATAGAATTTAATTGCTCGTCACCTTACAGTAGGCAATGGTATGGGTATGGTATTCTGCCTAGTAAAGCTCTCTCAAATAGTGCTTCGGAAGGCACTTTAAGCCTTGTTCCGCTTATATGTGTAAGTACAGTTACGCAACATAGATATGTGCGAGAGGGACCTTACACTCTGTATAGAGAATGGGACTTGAAAAAGAATTAATTAATTATACTGACCAATGTTAAACATTTTGTGACCAATTAAATCCTTTTTAATTGAACCATATACGATTAATTTGATGCGCTAATGACTTAACTAAATTTTAAACACGCTGTAAAAAGGACATTAGTTTATAGAACTGGAAAAGTGGCAAAGATAAATGTGTCGTTCGTTTTAAAATATCTAAATAAATAAAAAAACCGTTTCGCTGTTTTGTTTTTTTTTCAGAGAATTCCGGAACGGCTACAAATTTTAAAATTTTTAAAACGAAAAATTGTTAAACATAAAAATGTACAAATTTGCCCCAATTACACAAACCCTGTTTCTCCCACCGTTCCTGAGATCCTAATGGAACCTCTTAATTTTGAAACGCCCTTTATGTATTTTAACAAGTATATTTAAATGAACCCTTTAAAATAAAACAAAAATAATTCCTACCACATATCATAATTGGTTAACTTTGTGTTATTTGCGTTAATTTTGGCGGATTATTTTCAGTAAAAACAATCCCGAAATAAAGGAGAATACAGGAATAATAATATTTTTGTGGACATTTGTTTTTTATTTTTCATTTTGCCTGTCAGAACTGTTTACATGAATATTTGCAATGGCATGGAAAATGAACAAGCTGCTTTAAAAATTATTTACCCCTTCTGGTTGGGTAAATTAAAAAGAAAATTAAATTTGTTTATCACTGGTGATAATGAAAAATATATTTTTGGTGAATTTAGATTCTCATTTTAAGCTAAACAAATATTGACGTTTTTAAAATTGTAAGCTTGGTACAGCCTTTTATAATACCATGCATTTCTTTAATGCTTGTATCCCTTTTATTTTTGAAATGGATACATTTTAAAAAGTTAAAACTGTAGAAAATAAAAGTGATGCGTAAATACTATATTTTAAAGTAAAACTGACATCTTGGTAAATAAATTTCAATGAAAAAGAAAGTCTTGTAGCACATTTTTTTTTTGTGTAAACAGAACTTTATAATTCTAAAATATAAAGTCAATGCCTTTACCCACTACAAGATAAAGTTACCTTAAAGATTACCTGAATACGATCTTTGCCTTGCCCTATAAAACTTGAAAAATCTTAGAATAATTATAATGGGGTGGCTAGCACCCACTAGTTTACACAAAAGAATTATTATAAGATCTAAATAGCTCATGTTAAAAAACTTCTAGTAAGTGGCGACGATAAAAAAAAGTAAAAAAAAGTAAAGATTTTAAAAAGCAATCAGCAACAAAATAAACTAAATCCTAATGATATTTTGCAAGAAGGTAATGGTAGGTTTACATTTGACATTTATTGCATGATATTTAGGTCAGATAAAAATTATAAATGATGTAAACGGTCAAAAATTTATGTCTGATATAAATTTTTTATTCTTTACATTAGTCAGAATTTCTATCTGATATAAATATCATGCAATAAATGTAAACCTACAATAACGCAATAAGTCTAAATTTTGTGTATGGTACTTCATTGGAAACACGTCAATCTAATTTTATACTTAAATATTAGTTAATTTTTTAGTTTTTATATTTATTTAATTTAATCTTAATACAATTTTTTCCCTATTTGTGATATACAGGGCGAGTTATACCTAAAAATATAAAAAATGACCAAGAGTAAATTAGCTTTATTTTTTAAAATAAGAGATAATTTTATAAGTAAATATTATAAAGAATAAAATTTTATGTTAAAAAATTAAAGTAAAACAAATATTTTAGTCAATTTTTTTATTATGCATTAACACTTTTAAAATACTTGGATTCAAAAGAAGCAAATTAAAAAAATATATATTTTAAACTATAATTTTTTTATTATTTTTGCTCCTTTTTGCTCTATATTTAAAATGCAATGCATCAAGGAGGTAAACTTTTCAATAAGGAGCGCTTAATTTTTAGTATTAGTCCGAAAATATACGTTATGTTTGTGACGTCACCTTTTGCCATAACAATTAATAATTAAATTAGTGTTACACTAATAACAACCCAAATTAATTATAACAAACAATAAAAATTAAACTACTACAAAAGTTCCAATGACTACAAAGCAAAACATAACGCCAAAAACACGAAAAGGAGCTTCCACTACGATTGTAAAGAAAGGACGCACCACAGAATACACTAAAGAGAAACATCAGAAATATAACGCAGTCGCATTACTGCTGAGTTTCACACTTGTCAACATTGTCAAAATAATGCCATCCTATTGGTTTAATTTGAAAATTTTGACACTTATAAAACCCAACGGTAAAGCGGTGAAGTACTACTAAATGTGCACAGATAATAAGGGAAAAGATTACGTCACAAAATTTGTGGACATAGGATTAAATGGGATCGAGTGCTCCTTATTAAAAAGTTTATCTCCTTGGCAATGCATAATGTAAAAAATAAAAATTACATTTTTTTATTTTTATTTTTGACATAAAATTTAATTTTCTACAATATTTACTTTCAAAACTTTATTCGATTTAAAAAAATAGAAGTATTTAACTCCTGGGAATTTTTCATTTTTAGTTATAATTTACCCTGTATTATACCAAACTTTCTTTTAAAAAGCTTTTCCCATAATTTAAAACAGGTAAATTCAATATTTTACTCCGATTGGTAATATACAGGGCAAGTTATAACTAAAAATATAAAAAATGTCCAATAGTAAAGTACCTTTTTTAAATAGATGAAAATTGCATAAGTAAATGTTGTACAGAAACTTCAGCAACAACATCACCTAAAATATGATAAACAAATGTCATAGTGCACTAAAAGGCTTTAGAAAGTATCCGATAAAATCGCTTAACCTGAATCGCTAATAGGAGAGTTCATGTTTTAATTTTAAATTTATAACTATTACATTTTCGTTTAGAAAGGATCAGTGAACAAAGCGTTGGGCAATTATTTTGTCTGCAGATCGTTTAAGGTACCAGACTATACATTATTTTCTCCGACTTAGACTGGTGAAAATTCCAGCTCCGTGAGTAGACTTGCAAATGAATAAATCTAAACTTAAAGTAAGCATAATTGTTTTAGCTGTCCCGAACAGTTGTTGCTTTTTAATTGGTCTAGCGTGTAGATAATTAACTTTTCTATAATCTCGAAGCTGAATTGGTATTTCTTATTTTCAAAAAATACGGATAAACGTATAATATTTGCAAAAATAATAATCACACCAATTAAAAATATGAGTTATTTTAGTGTATATTTTTAAATTTATTTATATAAAATAATTATTGATTAGGTATTTAGACGTTTGCTAAATAAATGTATAAGTCAAAGAGCAGACTGCTATCCTTAGTCACTTATTACTTAGGTGTTATTTTGTTTAAAGTATTTAAACAGTTGAATACAAAAGTTAGTAAGTTAGTCCTTAGTTAGATAATATACGACCACCCGACTAATGAGTTCTAATTGGGACTGCTGCAACTCTGGTTTGAGTTGTTAAAAAACGGAAAGAATGCTGAACAGGTTCAAACAGTTCCGTTTCTACCCGAGAATAGGTTCCGTAAACCTGTTCAGTTGTTCATATGTTCTTCTTAACTAGTTCTTGACAATGAGGTGGAGACTGGGCATATTAGGCATTAATCCTTTCTGTTTCTGGTTCACCGTTCATCTTTATTGGTCCAAACTATTCCAAACATGCATTAAAAAAAAAAAAAAAAAAACAGCACCATAAACCATTCATAAACCACATTGCACCGCAAACGTTAGCGTGAACAGTTCAAGCTCAAAGCCTGGTTCGAGTTTCTTCGATCCAAATGAACGGGAATGGCCAATATGGTCCATTTGACCGAACGCAGATCACAGAACCAGTAAGAACAGAGAACACAAAAACAAAAACGCGCGTCCGTTCCATACCCGTTCGGTTCGGAAAGAACAGGCTGTTCAGTTCTCTTTAAAGAACGTTTTACTGAACAGGTACCTCTAAACATGTTTTTAAGAACTGTTCCGTTCTTTTCATAACATCTTTAAATCTGGTCTCTTATAAAAAGTGTTTTTATCTCTTTTACCTACTAGCAGATTACCTGAAGAAAAAAGGTAAATAATAGGGTCGTTTAATTTTTTTTTGCGACGCCCTCTAAACAGCATTTTTTAATAAAAAGCAGTGGTAATGTTTTTTTTTATTTTTCAATTTAAAACAACACGTGCCTCAGTCTATGCGATTAAACCTAATTTTTGGATATAATCATTAGGGCGATTGATATTTTTGCGACGACCCCTAAAAAGCTTTCTTTTGACACAAAACACAGAAAATGTTTTTTTTTTATTTATTTAACACGAGCCCTAGTCTAGACTATTTAAGCTAATTTTTGGGTATAATCATTAGGGTGGTCATTGAATTTTTTTCTCGACGCCCTCTAAAAAGCCTTTTTAATGAAAAACAATAGTAATGTTTTTTTATTTTTCAATTTAAAACAACACGTGCCTCTGTCTATACGATCTCACCTAATGTTTTGGTATTATTATTGGGGTTGTTGTTATTTTTTTGCGACGGCCCATTAAAAGCTTCCTTTTAGTGAAAAATCCCAGAAATCTATTTTTCTTTTTCTAATTTAAAACAACGTGCCTAAGTCAAGATTATCCAAGCTAATTGTCGGGTATAATCATCGGGGTGGTCGCGAAAAATAAATATTTTTACGACGCCCCCTAAAAAGCATTCTAGAGATGAAAAAATACTGTTTTTTTTTCTGTTTTTTATTTAAACAGTAAGTGCCTCTAGACGATCTAAGTTAATTTTTGGGAATAATCGTTGAGGTTTTGGTTAAACATTATTTTTTTGCGACGCCCCCAGAAGTTGTCTTTAAATTTAAAAAAAAACACTAAAATTTTTGCTTTTTTCTTTTTTAATTTTAAAACGACACGCGCCTCTAGATAATATAGGTAAATTTTTAGGTATATGTAATGATTATATCCATATTTAGAAGCACGTGGTATTTTGAATTAAAAAAATATATATTATAACAACTTTCAGTGCTTTTTTATCAAAACGAAGCTATAAGGAAAATTTCTAACCACTACACTAGTTAATAACGTTTATGTACAAAATTTAAGAAATTACTTTAGGGTATCCCAAAAAATATTAACGATATATACAGTGTGTCCCAGGATAGGTGTTAGAAGAGGACAAATAATACACAAATTTTGGAATCTTAAAACAACATTTTGGGAAAACTAGTAACATGGTCTAAAACTAATAATTGCTATTATACAGGGTGAGTTATAACGTAATATTTAAAAAATGCTTAGGAGCTTACTACTTTTATTTTTATAAATAGAACAAAATTGGATAAGTTAATGATGTAAAGAATCAAATTTTATGTCAAAAATTAAAGTTAAATTATAGGAGTTAAAAAATGTAATTTTTCAAAAGAAAAAAGCCATGTTAATACATGAATAAATCGCTAAAATCTAATATGGTGTTTTGTATATAAAATATTTTACAGCATTTTAAAGAGCCTTTAGATCTTTTTCTTAACATCACTTTGTTTTTACAAATTAGCCCAGTTGTCTCAGTCTTACAAAAATAAGTATAAATATACTCTTTTACCTAAATTTAACCGTTTGGTAGAAGGGTGGAAAATAAATTTTAAAGTCCTCTTTATATATTATTATATTTTTAGATTTAACTAAACCCAACCTACAATGCAAAGAAAATAATAAAAATATCTTTTGTCTAACGTAAGATAAATAGGGTTTTATGTTACATACCCTATACCATATATCTATACATATATGTACCGCAAGGCAGACAATTTCGGTATGGACGATGCATATTTTACAATATTGCCTTCTATAAGAATAAAAATCCATGTTTTTCCAATATAGCTTTTACCTTGTATGATCAAAATATATGGCGGATATATAGTAAATAAAAAAAAACAGGGTGTTTTTAAACAATTGCATTATAAACATAGGCTTGAAAGTCAACTATAAGACATCACAAAAAGAAATAAAAATATAAAAACAAATTTTGTTTAGACTACCGAGTAATCTCAAATAAATAAATATTACAAATTCCTTTATAGGTGACAGCCGATAAATGAATTTGTTTATAAAATAACTTTTCTTGTCTTGACACGTTATAATTTACATTTTATTTTATTATTTGAAATTGGTAAGTTTAATGAAAAAATACAAGTCCTATTATAAGCCAGGCTATTCAAATTATATTTTTTGATCATTGCGTAATTCTTTCTTTAAAAGATGGTTAACAGGAACGATAAAGATAGTTTATTTCCACCATTTTATTAATTCTTAAATGTGTAAACATATTAAAAAATACTTTTTTTTATAATAGCAATATCAATCAATTTTCCTAAAATTATTATTTAATTTTACTTTATTATGTACAGGTTATTCAGTGACTTTACCGACAAACTTTAAGGGCTGATTCCATCCGTTAAAACTTGGAAAAAAACGTTATATAACCATGTGTCCTAGTCGTTATAATTTCTGAAATTCGGGGTGTTAAAAATTTAAAAAAAAATATAGTTGTTTTTTTAATTTTAAGCTTTATATCAACTTAGATATTTAAAAAAAAATGAAAAATGCCTCCTATGCACCAAAATAATGTTTTGGCATACAAGAACAAAAAAAAACCAGTGTCGTCCATAAGGGGTTTAAAGTAAATATTAAAAAAAAAAATTACGTGCCACCGCATTTTTCCAAAATAAAATTATTTTTAAAATGCCCATTTTGATTGCAACAAATTATTTTAATTTTTTTTTTGCTTTTCTAATTAGTTGTCTGGTTTTTGCGTAAATAAATAAAAACCATTTTTTGGCATAATTATTTTATATCGCTAATATCAAAGAGGAAAATTAACTTTGTTATTTACTCTTTAATTAGATAGGAATTTAACCAAGCCAAGAAATGGTTTTTATGTATTTTCACGAAAACCGTACATCAAATAAAAAAGTCACGAAATCCAATTTGTTCCAAATAAAATGAAAATTTAAAACTATATTTTTATTTTGGAAAAATGCCACTATTTTTTCTTAAAAAAATATTTAGCTTAAAGCCGTTAGAGACAACACAGGTATTTTTTTTTCTTAAATTCTAAAAAAAAATCTTCTGTGCTTAGGAGGCGTCCCCAAATTTCTTAAAAATATTTGAACTGGTACAGAAGTTATTAAAAAAAAAAACACTTTTTTTCAAATTTTAAACTCCCGGTAGTTTAGCCACTAAAATGTTTGGACATATGTTTATATGAAGTTTATTTCTTTTTTTTAATTGTAGAATCAGCCCTTAAAGTTTGTCGGCGGGGTTACTAGACACTCTATATATATTCGCCCTATAGTCACAGAATGTAATGCACTGACGAAAGTATGAATAGAATTATTGTGTATGAATTTAAATGTCATGTTCTTAAATTAAGGACCTAAATAAATTTTAAAGCGTACTTTATTAAACCAAGTAACAAAGGAGAAACTAATTTCTTTTTTTTACAGGTACGTAGGATCATTATGTATGTAGAGCAGACGCAGGTAAGAATACTTACCGATTTATAATTTGTTGGAGTATGATTATCCATTTTTTTTATACTTTTTTAACCAATACCATAAGTAATTTTAAAATATAATTTACCTAATATTTTTTTATATATTTATTAATAAAGGACTTAACCTTTAAAATTTAAATTTCTTTGTCAACTGGTTTACTAATAATGCGTATATTTAAATTAAATTATTAGGTAATTTAAGTTCTTATTTTTAAATTTAAGTTTAACCACAATAAATTAATAAATATGTCGGTTATTATAATAATATGCTTTTTGATTAATTTTATTCCTAGCTTTTTGGGACACTATTTGTGAATATATAGATTCACGCCACAATACCAAATGCATATGGACGCTACATATTTTCAGATATTGCCTTTCAGGAAAATGAAAATGCATATTTTCTACATTCAGCTGCTTGCCTCTTTCATCAAAATATACATTCAATAAAGGAAAAATGCAAAATTTGCATAAAAGGATCTTACAACAAAGTATTAAAAAACATAGTATTTCAGTCGAACTAAAATAAGTATTAATTTGTATTTTAATTAGCTGAGTACAACAAAATTAACTTTTGTTAAAAATTGTATTTTTTAACCTACTTAAAGTAACAATGTATTGGAGTTATTCAACTTTTATTTTTCGAAGCGCGAAATCACAATGTCCCTGATAAACACCAGAAAATCTATATACATTTAGGAAGTGTTTTATTAGTCACTTTTTATTAATTTCAAATAAAACTAATTCCTAAACAATAATTATTGTTATTATTTCTTTATTTTATGGCTTTTTATTAGTTCTTTAAGTGATTTAAATTGACGTGTTTTATTGTTATGTTGTTTCACCGCTAACCAACCTGCTTTAGCTTTACAACTCTCCCCTCCTACACCGCGGTAACGTCACAATGTACTTCCGGTAACTTGGCCGGCGTGGGTGCGTTCGTTTTATAAACTAACTTCAGATACCAAAAAAAAACAATCGCAACCTAAGTGAGAAGGTCCTCAGATATCCCTGAAAGTCTAAGAAGAAATAGCCTTGTGAAGTAAGAAAAAACCACAAAATTGAAGCAAGCTCTAAATTTATTTATAAAAATTTGCTTTTTTTTTCATGTGTTTGTTTTATATTTTTTATAAACAAAATGAAGGTTACGATTCTCCGAGCCTGCATAATATCTTTTGCTTTTATATGTAAGCAAAAAGATAGTATAAATTAATTATAACAGCAAACGTTAGCCGTAACCTCGCTATTAAAAACATGATTACTGAACTCAAAAATTTATAAAAATAAAATAAAAAATAAAGTCATCGCCTTTCCTCTACAACCAGGGTTTTTGGAAAATAACGTTTTGGTGTTAAAAGTCGTTACAAATAGAAATATCTGTTTCTTCAACAAGCTCCAGAAACCATTCAGTAGGGTTCAAATCCAATTAAATAGCACGTGGTAAATTTAAAATAAATTTCTAACCATATCCATTTAAAAATATCCAACATTAACTTATTCGGAACTTAAAAGAACTTAAAACGTTTAAATTTTAAGGAATCCTTTTAAATAGTTGGTATAAAACCAAAAATTAAATTTGACAGAATAAACTTCGCACTACACTTCGTTCAAGGGTTAGCAAGAAAGAAGGGCTTCCTTAGAAGCAAATTTAGTTTTATGGATAAAATGTTTTTTTCCACTATACCAAACCCTAAGGCTCGCCTACTTAATCAGAATGCATGCACAAAAATGCAACCCCCGACAATATTATTATTTCTTTGGGGAGAAATATGTAAAACCAACAACAAAACTACTAAACATACATGGCAGCCCGTACACACTGTAATGAAAAAATCCTTTTTGTTATATTAAAAGTAGGTGGCAAAATATAATTGAAAACCCTGTACATGTCTTTCTTATACTTTTTATTATTTTTCGTCTTTTGAATAGGTATAAAAATAGAGATAAAATATTTAAAAAAATAAACTAATTAAAAATATATAGATCAACTTAAGAAAAACAAACTTACTAAAATAAGGTGTTAAAATATTTAGCAATAAATAATAATAAGCAAATATAGAGAAGCTTTTTAATTTTTAATTTATAGGGTTGTGGTGGTTTTTTTATTCAGTTTTTTTATTTTAAATTTGTTTATTATATACTTAAATTATCGGCTTTACAAGCTTTAAAAGCAAATGACCTAATGGATGTTCTTAAAGCACCCTATATACTTCATTTTAAATATGTTGTAATTTTACGTAAAATATATTAATAATAACCTCATCTAATTGGTTAAAGTGTAAAATAACTAAATGTCTAAGTTGTCATCTAATTTGTACTCAATACGCGGGATCTATCTAGTTTGAATATTCAGGACGAGATTCTTGTCAGACAAAGCTATAGCGGTGACAAAGGACGATTTGAAACTCTATAATTACGCAGGTAAGTTTAGAGACAAGCCTTGGTATGTTTCCGATTGAGGTCTCTACCAGAGTTTGGAATAGGAATAAAATTATCCCCTTGTTAAGAAACACGTACATTGGAAACATTCAAATTATTGCCCGAGATATTTTAGGTACAAAACGGTTACCATAACGATGAGTGTTTTTATGTCTGGCATATACAATGAGTCTTAGAATGGACCTAACTATACCTGTAATCTTTTTTATTTTTAATATTTAAAGATAAAAATATTATTAAAAAAAATATTTGCCTAATCTAAAATTATAAAAAACTAAAATAGCTGTAGAGTTTCTTGTCAGAAAAAGCTTTAGCTGACAAAGGACGATTTGGAACTCTATAATTATGCAGGTAAGTTTAGAGACAAATATTATTAGGGAAGATATCTGCCTAATCTAAAATTATAAAAAACTAAAATAGCTGTAGAGTTTCTTGTCAGAAAAAGCTTTAGCGGTGACAAAGGACGATTTGGAACTCTATAATTATGCAGGTAAGTTTAGAGACAAGCCTTAGTATATTTCTGATTGAGGTCTCTACCAGAGTTTGGAATAGGAATAAAATTATCCCCTTGTTAAGAAACACGTACATTGGGAAGATTCTAATTATTGCCCGAGATATTTTAGTTATAAAACGGTTAACATATGGATGGGTGCTTTTATGTCTTACAAATACAGTGTGTCTAAGGATGGACCTAACAATACCTGTAATATTTTTTATTTTTAATATTTAAAGACAAAAATATTATTTATAAAAAGTTTTGCCTAATCTAAAATTATAAAAGACTAAAATAGCTGTAGAGTTTCTTTTTAGGTTTTCAAAATATTATTAAGAATCATATGTCCTAAATGTTCTACTTTTGAGAACTACAGAGTGTTAAAATTAAGTAAAAATATTTTTTTATGTTTTTTTTCCCAGTGAAAATATTTTTAGAAGTTTGTGAGACGTCTCCTATGCATTAAAGGCTATTTTTGATGTACAAGAAAAAATTGAATTTTATTATTGTCGTCCCTAAGAGATTTTTTGCAAATATGTTTAGACAAAAAATAAGATGTCACTAAATTTTTGGTTTCTCGTTAAGTTTGGAACAAATGTAAAACCCTATATTTTATTTTTATTGAATGAATGGTTTTCGCGTAAATAAATACAAGCCTACATCATACATCATACTAGGCCTACACTTTTTAGTATAAAGTAGTTATTGTTTTTGGAAAACATAAATGTTGTCAAATGCCATTATTACCAGCGCGCTATATTTAATCGGAAAATGGCCATAGACGGGCAGTTTTTAAATGGTTAATCAAACCTTCAGACATACAAATTAAGGTGGGTTTAAAAACAAACATTTTTTATTAATATTTTAAACATATTTCGCTTTAGGCAATATGTGAAATAAGTATTATTAGATTTTTTAATTCACTCCAAAAAAATCCATGAAATTAAGATATTTAGCAAATTTCAGCAGCAGCAACCCGAAGATAAAAAGTTAAGGCGTTCAGATTTTAACACGAGTTTTTGTATATCTAAAGGCATATTTTAAAGGTTGCACAAAACCAATTTGAAGAAAAAAACATTTTTTTTCCTACTGGACAAAGAAATTGCAATTTTAGTACAATATTTAAATTTTGCAAATGATGCAAAAACAATTAGTAGCATTAAAATCAAAAAGATTTCTAAAATTGACATATCGGGTTATGCCATATTAGCACAGAAATGTTAACAAGAGAACGCAACTTACACTACTTTAAATTTCTTTAAAACATCGCAATTTTTTCCCACTCTATATGTACCAGTAAATTTTCATATGCTTTTTACACAAAAAGGTGTACTTTGTACCAATCGCTTTGAGCCATTATTTTTAAAATATTTGCATTTAACTGGTTTAGTGCATTATTGATCAATCAGTTATAAAATTTTGAAATATACATATATGGCTACTTGACGTCACTGGGCAAATGTACCATATGGAACTATCTATTGGGACAATGAGACCGGTGGACCATCAAAACTAACTTTGCATTAAAAACCAACTTAACTTATTGAACTAACTAAATTTAGTACGGGCATATCCCTAGGGATAGCCCGTACGGGGCTTAACTCAAACTGTAACTCTTTACTTGACTTTACTAACTCTTTCTTATCTAATAAACAATCAATCCCCGTCTTAAAATTTTGTTCTCTTTAAATATTAAATTTTTCAGTATTTGTTTTGCATTTCTAGGCTACTCGCTTGTTTAATGTTTTTGTTTTATTATTATAAGAGTAACCTAGAAAATTGTTTGATTCATACTTTTTAAACCTTGACACTTCACGTATTGTTTTATGTACCAAATTTCCCAATGTTAAGTAACCCAATTATATTTAAATTTCCCAAAAATGTATATTTTTAAAATTCCCAAAATGTATACTTTTTTATACTAGGTGTTCACATATGCCCCTTCCCTGAAAGCGTTGGACCCACAACGCTATTAGAAATGAGCCAAATTTACTTTAACCCCTTTAAAAAAAATTAGCAATATTACCAAAATCGATAGTTCCATATAGCTTACAAATATTTAAAAATCTAACAATATTTTACCTATTATGTAAATAACCGTAAATAACCTTAACTTTTCGAAGTTTTTAAAAATATGAAAAAAAGTTTTATCTAAAATTTTTCAATAAATGTAAACAAAAAAAAATGAACAAATAGCCCTTAATCCAAAAATAATTAATTAACTTGACTTTTTTTCTAAAAAATAAAAGATTTGTCATTGATTATAAGAAAAAAGTTAAATTTTTTTCATTGTTAACTGAATAATTTCTAAATTTGGGATTTTCTCCAAGTAGTTTTATTTAAATATAGTTGTAACGGTTAAGATTATTTTTAGAGGAAAGTGGCCTAAATTCTATACCTCCTATATAATACACTTTAAACAAAACACCCGACTTGATAAACAAAATATGATTCTTTAAAACTAGCTAGCTCAGCATTATTAGAAATTGTTACAACCTTGACCGTAAATTGTATTTCCTTAAAACAATGACCCTTTCACAACTTAATATTACATATACGGTGGGTTAAAAAAGAGTTATTATCAAATTTTACTTTTAGGCTACTTTTCTCTGCATATTAAATCATTATTTTTATCAATATTATACTTTTTCTAATAAGTAAACAACAAAAAAATACCATTTATAATATTGTCACAAAAATAAATAAGGTGCTCCAAATAAAACACAGTTTTTAGGCTTTTCGAACATGGGTCGGTGAATCGGCGACGAGGACGCGATTTTTACAGGATTCGACGGCATGTAGGCATATTAGCGTGTCCGATCCCGGCAAAAAAAAATTGACACTTAATACCAAACAACTAGAATCTCCTAAAAATAAAGCTAAAATTTTAAATTTTAAAACCTTAATAATGGTTAATTTTCAAAATTTTATCTTTTCAACAGTGGCAGACTTACTACCAAACGTTAATTTTTAGTTTTCTTGTTACCTATTTTAATTTCTTTGGGTTTTTGGGGATATATGTAAAAGAAGATCCTTATTTATACCATCAATTAAATAAATCCGCCGAACCAATACAAAACACATCTTTAATTTTATAGAATCTAGTCAACATTTAGTTATTAATTTTAGTATCTAGATTACTTTAAAATTGTACTAAAACATAATGTGTACTAATAAGGAAACAATAAATTTAGGTTTATGTTTACTATTTGTAATGAATTTCGTGTCTCATCGCAGTTAAGCTCAGGTTTATAGCTGATCGTCTGATTAGTTTTCCTATAATTTAACCAGCACTACCTATTGATAATAATTTCATAATTATGCAACAATGTTATTGGGTAATTAGCAAACTTGGTCCTTTAATTATTTGGGCAATGCACTAATTTATATCGGGGGTCGTTAATTAATAAGCTGGGTTAATCAATATCATCTGTGTTTATGTAGATATTATATAATAGGTATTCCCAAATTAGGCCCTATAAACGTAGCCTATAATATTTTAACAAAAATAAATAAGGTGCTTCCAATCAAAACGCAGTAAAATTTAAAAGTTTACAAGACATTATACTTATTACTGGTGGATTCATTACGGTATGTACCAGATATAAAACCATTTAACATTTTTTTTCTTCATTAGCTTTTTTGCAAATAACAAAATTTATTAATGTCTTTAAAATAGTCCAATGCTATTTTTTTTTGCAAAATCAGTAGAGGAGGCAATATTTAAAGGAATTAAAATGTACATGGGATTTTTACAGTACAAACCCCAAGGGACATTGTTTGGTCTTGAGATTTATGTAAATGTATGTATGGTCATCTCGAAAGCCTAATGAATTGAAATTAAAGCCATCTAAATGTTTTTAAAGAATCTGACGCTAATATTGGAATACGTGGGTAGCAGGACAATTTTTCTTTTTAAACTTCCTCATCAAAATTGTTGCTTCGACAATGCCAACAACTAAGCAATATTATAGCAACAACCCAGTAACAGGTCAAATGTCGTTTCGCCTAACAACAGGTCAAAGGTCAATTCGCCCAATAACAACTTAGCAACATTATAGAAATACTATAGCAAAATTAAACATCAAACTGGCAACACTCTTGATTTGTGTTAATAGAGAATTATTGTATAGTGAAATAAGGCCAGGCACTAATAATACCGGCCTTATTTTGACATCTGAGCATGTGCAGATGCGTGGTAGGATAAGGACTCCCTTAATAAGTAAAATACCTGGCGTTATTTGTGTCGGTTTTAGGTCGTGTCTTATTTTGGTCTTATTTTAACTAACGGCTGCCGACCACAAAATTGAAAAGTTTTAAGAAATAAAAATTTAAAAAACTTAAAACCTTCTTCAAAAGTATTTCTTTAATTGTGTTAAATAAAACCCTACGACACAAAACAAAAAAGAAAATCAACTAAACTTTGTTACCCTTTTTTTAGATTATTGGTACTATAAACATGATTTGCAATAACTATAAATAATGTACCCAAGCACTTTTTAAATAAGGCCGGTATTAATAATTCCCGAGCTTAATAAGGCAACTTGCAATACTTCTTTATTTACCTTGGACCCGGTACAGTCAAAACTTTAAAAAGCAAAAAAGCCAGGGGGTGTAAGTGCACCCCTTGCACTTCCCTTCGCCCATGTATGTATGTTGTGTGTAACTTCTTCTCCAGCTGTCCCGCACTCTGTTGGAGATTTACTATACTTCTTGCATCAGTATTACTTACACCCCCTGTTGACGATTTACCATACTAATGACAAAAAATTATAGAAAAAAAAACAAAAAATAAAACCAAAAAGTAAAAAATATATATAATTAAAAAAAAAACTAAAAACTCGCTTTTAAAGCACACTAAATTTAAAATGTTTTTTTTTAATATTTCTAAAGCAAATATAAATAAAAGATACTACATGGTTTAATTCAGAAATGTGAAGGGTGCTTGTTATACGAAAAATATGCTACAAAACGCCCTCACTTTTTTATACAATAATACTAGTGTTTTATGTACTTTTTTATTAGTGTTTTTAATCTATAATTATTTAAATTACTTCTTCCAAACAAATAAAAAATACCCAATAATTTATGACAGTTAGTTAATTTAAAAGGATAATTTTGGAAATTATGTATCACTTTTTTAATCCAAACAATAAAGCAATTTTTTTTAGCTGTAATTTATATTTAACATGACTTTAATACTTACACCAAAATTTTATTTAATATTTAGGTTAACTAATTAATTATTGGATCCGACAGTCGATAATTTATGACCTAATTTATACCAAAGTTACAAACAAAATTATGCTTTATTAATATTTGATTTGCTAAAGTAGCAATAAGCAGGCCACAATTGAAATAGTATGGATCGGTATAATTACCATAGATAATAAATATTTGATATTTAAAAATCGTACATACATTTTGTTTACTTGTTTTTATTGTAACCTCTACTTTATGTATTAAAACCTTTTTATTTTTACAGGCCTAACTATAATAGCTAATCATCTATCATTTTCATCATCATAAAAAAGTTATATTCATCTTTTTCTGCCTACTATTTTTATCTACTTTTCATGGTTGCGCTTTAAATCGATGGGTGGTCTTCTTCTATTACAAAAAGCAATATTTTTTCGTGGCTTTCGCTTTTAATATTTTTGTCTATTTGTTGTCATTTTAGTTTCTCTTTTTATTTTCAGCAAACTAATTTTAAAAAAATATATATGTAGCACCTTAATATTAATATTTAGAGCTCATTCAATGCTACTTAAATTAATCAAGAATTGGTCCTGATTGGCAGTCGGTCTCAGTGACCTACTGAATAATACCACCCCTGTATATTCTCTTTAACCTCTGAGCAATCACTGCGACTAACTGGCCACTTCTGACTAATTTGTAACCAATTTATATGGCATGGTCGAATGCCTCCAACGTCAGTATTGAGGTGCTAAATATTCTTTTGTAAAAATTGATTAATTTGAAAAAACTTCTCTTAATCCTATTTTTTTACCAATTACTGTGGCCTTATGACCAGTCGGGACGAATTTGTGACCAATTGGTACAGCATGAAACGACCTCTGAATAATGATGTTAAGGTGCTAAATATATTTATTTAGCAATAAGTGTCCTCAAAATTTAAAACTCTTATTTATTTCAATATTATTGACCAATTATTAAATACCTATGACCAAATCCTGTTAAAAGTGTTACTTTAGAATTAGTTTTTTTATCTAAAATTTTTAATTTTGGGTCGCTCACAAAATGTTCTTATCTTTTAATGTCTTTATTTAATACAGAACTTCTTTAATCTTGCTCACCAATTAATTAATCCTACTAACCAATGGTAACCATTTTGTGACCAAGTGAATCGTTTTTGATTAGGCCATGTACGAGTATGATTAGTTTGAGGCGATAAAAATGTTTCGATGGCCTTGATATTTTAAACACGCTGTAAAAGTTAGTGTATGGATGACCAATTTGTTACAATTACTGACTTCTTCGGAGTCGGGCCCTTTCGCCAAAATATGAAAATGTACTCTATTAGTTTTTAGGCAATACGCTTTCAAGCAAAATTATCGAAAATTTTGATGCACTTGTTTAATTACCCCCGTAATATTTCGTGACCATTTAAAAGCTGATTTTAAACTTCAAATTTCACATTTTAGGCCGTTAAACAGATGGGGCTTTAAAAAGGGTTTTTGTGTTAATACAACCCAAAAGTATTTTAATAGTATAAGCAGCTTATGATGCTTTGTGATGACAATATACCTAGGGTCGATTTTGGTTGACTTACTTAATGTTTCTGTATGTACCTATATTCTATGTTATAAAAATTGCCGATATATTGTTTTTCTTTTTTATAAATTACACAGAGCCACAAAAATAAAAAAGTTTGTGGTCCTAAGGACAAGACCATGGTATCTTTAAGTTTTGGGGTAGCTGAATCCAAATCTGGTGTTTGTTTGACCCCATCAGGTTATGGTCAAGGTCATTTCAAAGTCAAATCATCAAAATTCAATGAAAATAGACTACAAACGTGGTACCTTTATGTTTTTGGGGTCGCTAAATCCGAATTCGAAATCGGTTTGATTCGATACGATAATTTCTGATGATTTGACCATGATATGACCTTAATATTAACCTTTATGGCCAATTTTACGACGGATTCGGATTCAGTGACACTGACAACATAAATATACAATTAATGTGGTTTATTTTCAAAAAATTTATTAATTTGACCGCGAAATGACCCTGACCGTGATCTGATGGGATCAAACTGACCCCGGATTTGAATTCAGCGATTCCAAAAACATAAAATACCAGGACTGTTTCGATGAATTTTAATAATCTGAACTTGAAAAACCTTGATTCTAACCTGATGGGGTCAAACCGACCCCAGATTCGGATTCAGCGACCCCAAAAACAAAAAGATAGCATGGTCTGGTCTTTCAGACCATCAACTTTTTTACTTGTTGGGCTGTTATTGACCTTAAAATGACCGTGACTCTAACTTGATACAGTCAAACCGACCCCAAATTCCGATTCAGCGACCCCAAAAACATAAAGATACCATGATCTAGTCTTTCGGACGACTAACTTTTTATTTTTGTGGGGCTGTGTTATTTTACTAAAATTTTACATGTGTTGCTATACATCTAAAATGTATATTAAATGTAATGATAGCCAGACCAAGGCTACATATTTTTTTTTGCAAAGTTGTAATTATGCACAATATAATACGTAAACATAATTAAAATTAATAGCTGAAAACACTAACAAAGGCATGTAGGGTATATAATACGAAGCTTGGAACACACAAAACTTTCTCTTGTGGCCACTAAATACCAGTTTATATTAAGTTACAACCATTATTATTAGATGTAGTTAAAACGTATTATTATACCAAACATGGTAACAAGAAACCTATGTTTATGTTTAACTCTTTTATTAGAGCTAAACATTGAAACACAAATAACTTTTTTCAATATAAATTTTATTGTTATTTATTTTCTTTATAAAGTTTAGCTTTATTGACCGTCTGTTGACACAACCTCTATAGCCCTAATATTAGCATAGATATTGAATTTTTAAGTTAAATTTTCTCAGTGTCATTCTTTTGTATGTTATTTCAGCAATATGTGTAGGTGTGCTTATGCAAACATTTGTACAAAAAAATATATTTTTATGAGTCTTTTTTGATGCATGTAATTTTCTTAATAACTACATCTTAAAAATTTAATTATTTAATATCCATTAATTTATTTTTCTTAATAAAAGAAAAAGGTACTAATTTTTATTTAATGTTTTGTTTTAAGCAAATTTACTAAGCTCGAAAAAATATATAATAAAGTATATTTGCAATTTTCTGCTATTTTGTAGAAAATTTGTTGATTAGGGCTATCATACTTAGAATTTCTAATAATTTTAACATTTCTAAAAATAGATCGTTTTTACTCTGCAAGACTGCACTCTGCAACCTATGACAACTGTTTTAAAGCTAAGATTTTGGCAAGGGGCCAAGAAAAACAAATTGTAATGGAACGAATTATAACTACTTTTAATTTTCTAGATCCTAAAAATCCAAGGGTAATAGGCACAACTTGTAAACAATAAAAATTATTTACAGTTTTTGTATATGGTAAGTATAAGAACAACTGGAAATCCAGTTATAAATTTACACCCCAAGTACTCTGCGCACGGAAACTCTTTGCGCACTCTTTTTATTTGTGATAAGTACCGCCTTTAAGAATAAAAAGTCAATAGAAAACTAAAGCTACAAACAAAGATACAATTTTCTGTTTTCTTTTTTTAATTTCATAGTTAAAAAGTATTTAATTAATTTTTATTATCTACATAATAGAAAGTGCTAATACCAACAAAATAATATTTAATTTTAATTTTGGACAATAAAGAGAGCATTTGTCAATTTTGACTTTTATTTGTTGTTGCTTCAACAACAAATTACAACCATTGTTTAACGTTAAAGAAGCATCTAAATATCAAAAAATTTAAAAAAGTTAAGTTTTTAAATTGGAGCAAAACTTTTAAACACTACTTTAGAAGCCACAAGTCTGGCAAACTCAGAGCTTTTGCCCTCAAAGTCAAAGAAGAAGTATGAAAAACAATATTTTTCATTTAAAAATTGGAATAAGGTTCTCTAGCATATGTTCTTTACATAAATAAAAAATAATACCTTATGGTTAAAATATAAAATTCGTATTTAAAATGAAATTAAAAGTTTAAATACATAATATGTTAATTTTCTACTTTTTAAGACACTCGTAGTAAAAGTATGGTTCCTAACACTTGCGCAAAGTGTCTTTTCCGCACTTAAAGAATATTTGAACTCCGCTTTGCTTCGTTCGTCCAAGTGCTTTTGCGTGCGGGAAAGTACCATTTTGCGCACTTGTTAGGAAAATAACTATGTCCAACAGTCCATAAGCGCTGTACGCTGGCAAACGGTTATGATGCGCGCGAAATTGAAACATTTATTGAATGCGGTATTTGGAAAACTCAGGGTTATACATTTTTTAGTACAAAACATGCAATATAATAAATTTAATTTAGACATTTTTTTAGTAATCTTTTGTTTAAATATATCCATTTATTTTTTATTTTATTTATTAATTTTTTAACATGTCTTCTATATTTAAATAATTTATTAACTTTTTTATTTTTACATCTCTAGAGGGCTATAAAATAATTAGGTAGTTTTAAACAAGGTGAACATATCCTTGCTAACTTTAAAAGACACAACTTTTGAATAATTTAACCAACTTTAATGCATTATGGCTTTAAATCGTCTCTAAACCGTCGTACTACATTAAATAAATATGTTTAACTTAAAAGTAAAACATTAAATGTTAAAACCAAATAATGTTGTTTTATTTTACCAACAAAAAAGACAATATTTTGTTTTTAAGTATCGGTGTTCTTAGGAATTTAAAAACACGTCCATTAAATCTCTCACAAAGCAAGAGTATTTAAATTGACAAAAATCGGAGATTTTTCGTCGATCTTTATATTTGGAGTACAAAACAATCATGTAAACTTTTTTTTCAATTTTATGGATTTTTTTCTAGCTTAAAAATGTTTAACAAATGAATATTTAAGTAATAAAAATATTTTATATTGGGTATATTGAGAAGATCTCATCCGCAAAAATGAGTAACTTAGTAAACTGAAACCGCCGTTAGTGGGCGTTTTTATTTTATTATATTTTTTCAATGCCTACCTAACCGAAACGTTTACAAATTATCAGATGGTCAAATGTTAAATCATATTATAATATTATAATAAGATTTTCCTTAGTGCTCACCACTATAAAAAATATTCGAACCAAATATGTATTAATCTATAATAATGATGGGATTCAGTTTAATTAAAAGTTATATTTAGCATAACAAATAAATTTACCTTAACTTTACTTTAAGTATCTAAATGACAAAATAATGCTCTTTAAAAAGCTGTCATGTTTTACCGCTATAAAAATGCATAAACTAGTTTTGCATTTAGCAGAACTTTTACTTTAGGAATCTCAGCTACTAGACAAAACTTAAGGTGTATCCACACGTAGAAAAAAAAGTGCATACGTTTTGTTCGGCATGCGATTTTACTTCCACATTTAACGAACGTATGCGTGCAGTGTCACTCGTCTCTAATCTGTTAGTTATTTGCTGCCTGCTTTTTCTTACCGCATGTACATTTATACGTAGACAATCCAAAATAGCCAAGCAGACCTTTCCGCATGCGTTCGTCCATAAAATTATTTACGTTTACACTACCCGAACGCATACCTTAGGAAAACTAATGCCCAGTTTTATATTTGCCACATTAGTTGTGGATCAGTTAAGCTCAACTATACATGAACCAGTAAGCAAAGCAAAAATATTGCTCTCAAGTAAATACCACAAGTGACAGCAATATATTTTAAAAGGACATGTCAATAAACCAGTTCCGTTTAACTAAACTAGCATGCTAGCAGGCAGCAAATAACTAACAGATTAGAGACGAGTGATACTGCACGCATACGTTCGTTAAATGTGGAAGTAAAATCGCATGCCGAACAAAACGTAAGCACTTTTTTTGTATAAGCTCATGGCCGTGCGGCCGTATACGTTTCCTACGTGTGGATACACCTTAAGTTTTCTCTATAACCTATACTATAACCTAAGTGACAATTGTAAAACTAAGGGTCCATTAGTAATTGGACCCCACAGGTTAAACTTCCAGGCAACCATCTGGAAAACCTAGGAAACTGTCCGCACAATTAAATTTCCGTTTTCTCTTTAAAAGGGATACGAATTCTCACATGACAGCAGTATATTTTAAATGGACAGGTTACTAAATCAGTTAAGTTTAACTAAACCATAACCTAAGAGGCAATTTTTAAACGAGGTATAAGAGTGCAAATAAATTGAAACTATCGAAATAATTGACCAATATTCTTTTTGATTAGTTTATATTTAACGGTCAAAATGGCTTTGTAAATTAAAGGGTACAAAAATTATTGCTAATTATATCGCTATTGATATTAAATTAAGTAATAACAAAAATAAAATATATAGTTTACCACCTTCGGATTTGTGTAAATTCGACACTGTTAATTATAAAATTATGTTGGAAATGTTATATAATATTTCCGTCAGAGAAAAAGAAAAACCTGGTTGGTTTCAAAATTATTTAAATAATAGGCAACAACATGGAAAAATTAAATATAGTACAAGTTAAAAAGCTGTGGATTATAGGAAACCTAAATTATTTGCGGACGACACTACATTAATTTATTTATACTGACACTGCTTTTGAAATTTAAACCAACATTTAAATAATTTAGAAAAAACACAAAAATTACTTTATTTTTTTAAATTGGCCCTTAATTATTCCAAACTCTAAAGTAGTTTTTTAGCAAGTTGAATGAGGAGCTGCCAATTTGTAATTAATAGATTAAAGTTCGTCAAAAACGTCTAAAATTTTTATCGGGGCCATGACAT